>OZ023218.1:45875763-45905763 GCA_963995525.1 Escarpia spicata
CCGGGACGGTGAGTTGACATGTATGCTTTGTGATCATGACAGAACGTCGATGTCCAATATCAGACAAAATTACTCTCACGCCCACAGGCGATAGTTTTAAAACGTTGATACCATGGTATCAATACATTAACAGTATATGTCCGAAGCGTAAAATATTGATGTCCGACGCCAGAGGAAAACTGCCTCTGACGCCACTCCCCCAAACGAAAGTAATTTCGTCTGATATTGGACATCAACGTTCTGAGATAGTCCATATATAATAGTTTCACGTTTATTATCGATAATACTTTACATTATAATAATTATTTCGTATTATATTGCAACTACTAATGAATATAATATACGATAGTAGACATCAGCATCCTTTGACTATTTATAACTATTTAAAAGACGGTACGGCGCTACAAGCAAGCTCACCTGAAAGGGCAATCCAACGTTCATACAATCCGACATATCGCTAGTGGTATTAAGTGGTCCGTATATTCTGTTGTCGTCAAAAACTCCCACCGGAGCGATTGCCAAAGTCGTGACGTCACTTTCGCCACTCGGTGTTTGCAGAACAAAGTTCATTGCTAGAAATATCCGATTGTCGGATACGAACGCAATTTTGTTCGTGTACGGAGATTTGGCGGACGAACGGTTGACACCATCCTGTTAGCAAGGGGCGGTTACTTGATGGATTCCGACATTTGAGAAATTCCCGAGCATGATGCATGTCTTGTTCATTGAATCTTATATGCGTATCATCACTTGACACACACACAGATATAAAAGAAAGACAATCCGTCTTATTGAAAATCCAGAGTTGGCGTGTCTTTGCCTTCGGACGTGTCTACTGCGAAGTCACATGCGGAGATGACAAGTGTCTATGGTCCTGCATCCGTGCTAATCCGCATCACTCATCCAGCACTTGACGTTGATGCAGTCCACCACTCGGGCGTTCCTATCAACAAAGACGATAAGCACGAATTTCAATGCAGCAGCGATCTCTGAATACTGCCAAACCGCGGTACTATTTGTCTGTCGAAACTCGTCAGTGGAAAGGCGCGACCGCAATGCACGCTGAGACTGAGCCGCCAGCAGCAATAACCGGACTGGAGGAACCCTAGCAACTGACGCTAGTGCGAGTCTCAGACCGTTCCCATTGGTCGATCGTCTCAAAATTGATTGGTCACGCACAGAGGTCTCTCACGGCCTTGCGCAGGTTTCATAAGCATAGATGAACGGCTTAATGGTTTATGTAAGTAACTGCGCGCTTCGCTGGATTGGTGGAAACTTTGATCAAGCCATACGCAACCAAATGAGATAGGTCATGCGAAACATTGTGCTATATCGGGTATTTTCAGATATGCGATTGCGTGTGGGAAGAACGAAGTGAACGTGTCAGTAATGTGTTGATGCGTCCCAAAGTATGACCTATTGCGAGTGCAATTTGCAAAATGGATACACTTTTGCAATTGCAACGCGCAACATGTTCCATTTCAGACACGTCAATAAATTGCTAACAAGTTCAATACGTTGGTTATATACCATACACAGACGTATACCCAGTTGCACATATAAAATGCCAACTGATACCCTTTACTGTGGCGTGCAATTACATTTCAATCAAAACGTTTTATACAACTGCATGTACTCACGAGAGCATATATTACACCAGCATGCATGCTCTGGAGACAGTGGCGCTGACAGCACAACAACATATGCTGCAAGTGTGTGAGAACAAGTAGGTTCGAAGAATCACAAGAACAACGACGATGGACAGACGAAGGGAGACCAACACGAGGAAAGAGGTTGGGATAGAATGCAGCCTAACAGGAAGACTGGTGAGAAGGCGGATGAGATGGACAAGCCACTTGGCAAGGATGGATTCAGACAAACTTGCACAGAGGCGGAACAACACCAGGGACGCAGGAGAGGGGGACGGCCATAGCTGAGATGAGAGGACTGTGTGAGGAGGGACATGAGACGATCGGGCGAGGATGAAAGACGGAGAGAGGAGACTGCTGACAGGCAGTTATGGGAAGAGAGAAGAGAGCGAGTGGTTCGACGGTACTCTACCTGACTCTCAACTCTGGACAGGGAACAAGGAGGAGGAACAGATATGCGACAGTAGAGGCAATCAAATGTGTACGTTACGTCACTGCACACGTTTAATATCTTTTGACCGTCCACGTAGCAGTATACACTGTACGGACGATTTAGTCTACAGCGGGTAAATAAAGATGTGTTGTGCTTGGTACCTTACGTGAATGTTGCAAAAAGGCGCCATATGTGCGATTCTGCAAAGGAATGCTGATAGCCTATATCTGCTACTTAGGCGAGACGTCCAGGTTCTCTGTTTACAAAAGACCAAGGAGCGACGAGCCAAAGAAAGCAGCACTTCGAGAGACGATTCAACCATTGTTCCGGTGCAACCAGTAAACCGCGCAGTTCGAGTCTGAAGCCGTGACACAGAAATGCATACGTATATACAATAATTTGTTAATCGTATCCTTATATTAAAATAGGGCAACATCGCGTATAGATAAGGCATATATGGCAATGGATTTGTGTTGCGATGACACGTTTGTTCAAAGCATCTCATTGTTACGTTATGAGAACCCGCAGTAAATATTATGATGTAAGGGCTAAATGTATGTTAATGCAATAACGCAATGTGTCTTGGTTTTAAACAAAGAAAGGTAACCAACCGACCATTTACTCGTCACGACAGTAATAACACTAATAAAAATAAGGTAACTTCTTTTGCGCATAGACTCATAGAAACCAAGCTCAGGGGAGCATCAGTACAAGAGGGTTAGTCAGTATCAGAATCGATAAGCCATACATTACCAGAAATACTGAGACAAACTAATTACGCATGCGTCACCGCTGCACCCTTCCCGCGCGCGGCGGCAATATTAATTTGCATTACGCGCCCAAGACAAACGC
Organism: Escarpia spicata; assembly: GCA_963995525.1. Taxonomy (NCBI): domain Eukaryota; kingdom Metazoa; phylum Annelida; class Polychaeta; order Sabellida; family Siboglinidae; genus Escarpia; species Escarpia spicata. The sequence continues at coordinate 45,878,698 of OZ023218.1, forward strand.
GCATGGTACGCGAGAAAAGCACCCCACCACATTTGCCGACCCCACATCTGATCTGCGGGTATCTTCTGCATATACTGTGAAGAAAATCATCAAAATGGGAGAACATTGTTAACATCCTAGACGTGAATGATTTGCCTATGTTTGCAATGTAAAATGGCAGCAAAACATCGAATATCTTAACGAAATCGCATGTTCAAAAGCCTATATATATATATATATATATATATATATATATATATGAATGTTTGCGCAGACCAGTCATTTGCCGATCCCACATCTGATCCGTAGGTATCTTCAGCATGTACTGTGAAAATCTTATCGAAATCGGAGACAAAATTTGTGTTAACACCCTATACTTGAATGATTAATCCTATGTTTGCAATGTAAGTGGCAGCAAAACATCGGATATCTAGGAAATGGCACGTTCAAAAGACTATACATGACATGCTGCCGCAGACTGGTCATTTGCCGACCCGGCATTCAATCTGTAGGTATCTGTGGCATATATACTGTGAAAATATTGTCTAAGTCGGATAAATGGTTGGGTTAACCAGCTTTTGAATGATTAGCCCTATGTTGGTAGTGGAGGCTCTAAATAGCAGTAACCGATTAGATAACTTCAGACACATTATATTCCTGAAATAAAATGAGAGACCCTTTAAAGTATAGGACAATTTATTTGAGAAACTGTAAACATGATACAAATGATACAACACCTGTGTGTGTCTGATAACACAAGATAATTGTCTTTGCCGGGTGCTGAAGTTCCGGCTCAGACCCCGATATACAACTCGTCCGACTTCTATGCATTTACTTGCTGTTCTTCTACTAGAATAAATACGACGACGGTTTGCTGCTTCAAAGGGTAACCATATACTAGGGCTACTGTCGTTTAATAGCCCGAAACGTTGTACGCAATTTGTATTTCACCCCACGAAATATTCGAAATATATACAGTCAAACAGATTATAGTAAAATAATACTTGCTGTTGCCTCTCATTATCATTTATTGCAGAGCCAGACGTCCCTACCGTTGGTGTGTTTGGTTCCTACGGTCTTTACACGCACAAAATGACAGGTCTTGCTAATAAGTATGTATTATAATGACTTAACCGGTTTCTGATCCTGGGTAACATATATACGACGTTCCTTTAAATGTTCGGGTGCTTCAAAGACTGAGTTAATAAATATTTCTCTTCTCACTTATGTTACAACATTGGAGCTTAAATTTGCTCTACAAAGTGACCACTATACAGCATCACGCTTGTAAAATCATGGGAATTCATTTTAAATATATAAGTAGTTTTAATATGTTCATAATATACATTAGTTTTCTGTCCACTTTTGACTATGACATTTATTAATAATCTTAAAAAAAGAAATGTGTCCTCTTCAAAGCACATAACTAACAAATTATAAATTAAGAAAAAGAAATATCTTTATTGGTGTTACAATGTAATTTACTCTGCTATTTTCACTAAACATTTAGAGAAAAATATGGATACTACATGGCTGTGAAATAGAACGTTTGATTATGTTATCAACTAATTCATTTTGGATTCAAGAAAAAATCTAAATACCATAAACATAACATATTCCACTAATTCCGATATCTCAAAGCAACAGTAAGGATTATATTACTCATGTCTGATGTAGTAGTGAATTCTGCTAAAAAAAACTTATTGTAAGCGCGTGCGGTGAATATATGACTTAAATGTGTCTTTTATGCGTGTACCGATCGTACGATGTGCGGGCGATGCTTTAATTGGCTGCGTGTTGCAACAACAAAACCAATTAATGCGTTGCGCAGCGACAAAAACAACTAGATCTGTCATTTAACGCGGGCGATTGGCACTAAGGTAGATGCGCAAGGTTATAGAGGCAAGTTTTTAAATGACGGCAAAATTGTATAATATTTTCAACTGAATTAACATTAAGAGGGAGCATATTCCAGAGAGTTGGTGCAGCTACAGAAATTGGACTAGTTCCAATATTAGTATTGACACTCGGAACAAAACGTAAATCAGAACTAGATGATCAAAGCTGGTTAGGCCTTTTTACAGGAGTTAGCAATGTACAATGTGCAGATCTTAAAGTAATGCGATATCAGACAGGAAGCCAGTACAAAGACTTCAGAAGAGACACTGAGTGAGAAAACCGTGGAGACCAAGTCACAACCCTAGCTACGTAATTATGTACCGTTGTAACCTAATGATATCCTTCAGGGCTATATTGTGAAAAAGGGAATTATAATAGTCCAGACTACTAGTAACAAAGGCAGTTGCGATAGTTTTTGCAACAGAAAAAGGCAAATAATGACGAATACGAATATGATAACAGCAGCAGCGACAAGTTTGAGAAATATGCCGTCTGAAATTGAAGTTATCATCAAAGGTTACTCAGAGATATCGTGCTGAAGGTGCAGGCGTAACATACTGGCTAAGCACAAGTGTGTGGGGAAAGCTTTTAATATTGTCACGCTGCCTCTGTGTACCAATAATAAGAAACTATGTTTTATCAGCATTTAACTTTACTCACAGTCATCAAAACAAAAATGTAATTAAGAGTTGATCTAAGTAGCATTTAGTATTATGCGTAGATAAAAAATGTAAATCTGGTTATCATCTGCATAAAGATGATGATTTAGATTATGACTGTTAATAAATGAGCTCAGTGGTGACGTGTAGAGAGTGAAAAGTAATGGTCCAAGGACAGAATCCTGACGAATACAACATGAAATAAGGAGTGCTGATGAAAGATAATCCCCAATCGTCACTGTTTTATGTATTAGATATGTGCCTATGTGTTAGATATAACACAAACAAATTTAAAGCTGTGCTGGATACACCATACCATAAAGATAGACGATTTATGAGAATGGCGTGATCACTTGTATTAAAAGCAGGAGACACATCTAGCAAAGTAAACGGTTACCTTTATCCATAGTTAAAGTAACATAATTATGCACTTTTAATACGGAAGTTTCCGTTAAATGAAGCTATTTGTATGTAGATTGTAATTAATTAGACAAACCATTTAATTTAATGTGAGATCCCAGGCGTTTTGCTGCAACGTTTTCAAGTATCTTGGAAATGAAAAAGAGAAATAAAAACTGGACTATAATTCTTGAAGTTATCTTTAAGAAGAGGTGCCTTCTCGAGGACGGGATTTACAGTCGTATTATCCAAGACACATTTACGCTAGCCTTTCCTTTACTGCGAACCCCCAAAGGAATGCAGATAGCTTATCTGCTACTTTGGCGAAACATCAGGTTTTGTGTCTGAAGAAGACGAATGGGGGAAGATGCAAGCACCCAAGGACGCCAGACATTTGTAGACGAAGCCAGAATATGGGTATCAGTTCCAAATTGTGAAGTTCGATTATTATATGAAACCATTCGGCATACACGCACGCAACATGAGTCCATTAATCGAATCCTTAGAGTTACAGTGGGCTGCAACGAAGACAGGAAAGTAAGAAAGATTGACACTGTCTTGAAAGAAAACGTGTGACGTCAGTAGAAACCGTAACAAAGATTATGACGTAACCATAAGCCACGCAATCGATTTTTAATACCTGACAATATTACTATACGACTTTCTTATTCTTCTTGATCTTGATTAATAATCTACAGATTCCCAACCGGGACAACATGCAAACTAAAAAAACAAACTCTTTCTTCATTCAAAAATGTTATTATGACACAAAACATGACGGAAGAGACATTAATACTAACCGTTCCTGTTTTACCAAAAAACATAAAATAACATATGTTCTATCTAGTAGGGTGTCTAAGGGATAGTATCATTATTTGCCGGATAAAAGCATGGAAATTGGACCATATATATACAATCTCACGACGAATCCGATTAGAGAGGGCTCCATGTCAGAATTTGTGTCCTTGACCTTGGATTTCAAGGTAAAATGTTACTGAGCGTGAAATATCACTTTTTCAATACCATATCTATTTTTGTATATATGTACGAATGTATGTGTGTAATTATGTATGCAAGCATGTATGCATATGTGTGTGCATGTATGTGTGTCCATGACCTTGAATGTCAAGGTCAAATTTTTGTTCACCAAAAACATCGCTGTTTTTGTTTATATGAATATATGCGTGTACTTATACATGCATGTGTGTATGTTAGTATGTATATATGTGTGTGTGTATGTGTATATGTATGTATGTTATTTACCCTAAATGTCAAGGTCACAGACACACACACACACACACACACACACACACACACACACACACACACACACACACACACACACACACACACACACACACACACACACACACACACACACACACACACACACACACACACACACACACACACACACACACACACACACACACACACACACACACACACACACACACACATTTCCGCGGGTGTGCCTAGCTATACTATATTAGTAAATATGTAAGTAAGTATTGTGTTTACATTTGTATTTCCTCGCCCAAAACAACGCTAATCACTTGTCATTTCTTGATACAGGAACGTCTGTGCACGGCAGGCCAGCTAATCACTTGTGACTTCTCGACACAGGAACACGTGCAAAGGTCCCTGCACGGCAGGCCAGCTAATCACTTGTCACTTCAGGCAGCTTTAGAGCACGTGCAGTGGGAACACAATTCAACCATGACTGTCCCATGAGCAGCTACACTTGCTCCTGTTGTCACGCACACCACCTTGTCTTCTGGCCATTGCTTCGTCTGGATTGCTTTTCCAAGAAACTTGTTTTTTTAGTCCCGCAGGAACTCTGGCCATTTCTTCGCACTCCTAAACCGTGTCCGCGCTTCTCCCAGGCTGTTAGTTTCAAGCTGGTATCAACATATTTATCCCACACAATGTCCACCCTCGATGTCGATTCAAGTCCCCTCTTGACGAATGGTATGAACACTTGCTCGGCGTATTCCTGGAACGTTGCACAGCCTGTGGGGGTCAACATGTGAGTTAGGACAGGACCGTCAAAAACATTTGCGTCTACAAATGGAGGCGCCTCGGTTTGGTTGGGAACATCAAGACAAGACAGCAGGTCCGACTTTGTACCAAACCTCAATTCCCCAAATTGTGATAGAGAGGGCGGGAAAGTTTGGTTTTCGTGCGCAAAAACACAGCGGGGTCGTCATCGCGGACTTGGTTTACAATGTACAACTTGCCAAACAGTGATGCGTCTGACTTGATTTCGACAGCTGCGTGCCTTTCTTCTTCTCCAGCTTCGGTTTTCTTAACGTGGGAAAGCCGTTTCTCTTGATCGAGGTGCTGAATGGTGTGCTCCTTTCGAGTAGGACATTCAACCGGAATGCCTCCTATAATGCAAGTGCTTCCAAGCAGGCGACGTAGAGCGCAAAGTTCTTCTCTCGATGCGCCCTGTCGAAGATGAGCACGCGCAGTTTACGGTAGGCCGATTATAACATATTGTTGATATAGCATAACTTGACGAATCTATTGATTGTACATGGTGACTGAGTAAGACATTTCCCTTAAACATCTTGCATAACGCTGGTTGGTCAGACCCCATTCAAATCGTCGTCGTTCCATCATAACACTCTAATATCGCTCATATTTTGATCAAAGTCATATAAATATATTCAAATGCGAGTACTTTTGGTAGTAGTCATTTATGTATAATCACACAGTGAATATCTTAGCAGTGATTTGAATGTAGATATATGATCAAATCGCATACCACACGTGTAATTATGCACTTATGTTTCATAGCGTCTGGTATTGCGTTCATCTCGAGTCCGGCAGGTGGCTGAAAACATCATCTAGACACTATTAAGTCCCATTCATTAATTTTGCCTATTTAAAAGTAGGCCTTGAAGTAAAACAAAATAAACCAGCACATAAACTTAGCTTGCATATATGCACAAAAACAATCGCCTTGCTGAGTACAAATTTCCCTATCAAGATTTAACAAGATTTAAAGGCCATATCCTGAAATAAAATGTGCTCTGTCCCTTAATAACAAATGGTTGATGGCCTTTCAAATGATGATATTGTCAAAATGTTGAAATATCGTATATGAGCATACAACATAAAAAGAGCCTTTAAATTTGTCATTTACGATGCCGGGTTTGCATTTGTTGCTGAAACGTGACGTCAGTTAGTGCAGCGGCTTCACGCCTGTGGCCCTGCGCAGTCGCGCGGTGTCATGTAAACAACTCGATACAAATTAACAAGATTTAACAAGATTGCCACCCAGAGAATTAACTCTAGGTAGCAGGTGGACAAGGAAGCCCTTGGCTTATCGAGAGTCCGACCTTTTTATCTATGTGTATCCCGCCCGTCTGAGGTAGGTGTCGATTTTATTTTTAAACATATTCACGCTACTAGCACCCACACAATCAGCAGGTAATCTGTTCCATTCATTTACAGTCCTTTGTGAAAATGAAAACTGTCTTATATCCAATCTACTCTGCTCCTTTGCTAATGCAAGATCATGTCCTCTAGTCCTTCTATCTTTCTTAACTGAGAAAAACATATTTCTATCAATATTTTCATAACCCTTCAATATTTTAAACACTTCAATCTGATCTCCTCTCAATCTCCTGGTCTCTAGTGTTGTTAAACCGCATTTTTTTAGGCGTATTTCATAACTAAGATCCCTCAGATTTGGTCTCATTTTAGTTGCTCTCCTCTGCACTCTTTCTAGCATATCTATGTCCTTCCTGCGATATGGCCTCCACGCTTGAATACAATATTCTAAATGAGGCCTAACTATTGTTTTGTACAGCGGTATTATTAGCTCTTTTTCCTTATACGTTATGTTTCGCCTAATTAATCCAAGGATTTGATTTCCCTTTGAAGCTGCAATTCCGCACTGCTCTGAAATCTTCATATCAGCACTAACGGTTAACCCTAAGTCCTTTTCTTTTACAGTAGTACTTAGTACAGTACCCCCATTGTATATTCTACCTCTTCGTTCCCATGTCCTATGTGGAGGCATTTACATTTCCCAAAATTGACCATTATTTGCCACTTTTCAGACCATTTGATCAACCTGTCAAGATCATCTTGTAAATGCTGTCTATTTCCATCACTTTTAATCCTTCTAAACACTTTTGTATCATCCGCAAATTTCAACACCTTGCTTGTTATTTCATCATCCAAATCGTTGATGTATATTAAGAATAATATAGGACCTAATACTGATCCCTGTGGTACCCCACTCAATACCGATTTCCAGTTTGAAGCCTCCCCATCAACTACTACACGTTGTCTTCTGTCAATCAGCCATTGTTCTATTCAGTTTATTATACCATTTCCTATGCCATGGGCCTTTAGTTTAAGCAGTAATCTTTGATGTGGTACTTTGTCAAAAGCTTTTTGAAAATCTAAGTAGACGATATCTACTGGTGATCCCTCATCTACCCACTTAGTGATGTCTTCCAAAAAACATAACATATTTGTTAAGCATGACCTCGCTTTAAAAAAACCATGTTGAGATGGGTTTATCAAGTTTTGTTTAACAAGAAAATCCACCATGTGATCTTTAATTAGTCTTTCTAATAATTTACAAATCACTGATGTTAAACTCACTGGTCTATAGTTCTCTGACTTGTTTCTCGAACCTTTTTTGAATAACGGTATAATGTTTGCTTCTTTCCATTCTAAAGGAACCACTCCCTCTTCTAATGACAAGTTGAAAACTGTTGCAAGTGGTATGCTAATTTGTTCTACAATTTCCAATAGTAGTTTGGGTGGAATACCATCCACTCCAGGTGATTTATTCTCCTTCATAGCCCTTATTTTCTTAGCTACCATTTCCGGGGTTACAATTAATTGTCCTAAATAGTCTGAATCTGCCCACTGGTATTGGCAGTGAACTAATTTCTTCCCTGGTAAACACTGAACTAGAGTACTAATTCAGGTCTTCTGCCATTATGAATCCCTCTGATATTATATTTCCAGCACTATCTTCTAGAGGACCGACCTTATCTTGAACTTTCTGTTTGCTTCGAACATACGCATAAAAACTCTTTTGCTGTCATGTTTTATATTACTAGCTAATTGTTGTTCATAGCTTCTCTTTGAATTTCTAATTTCAGCTGTAGCTTGGTTAAGTGCTTCTTTATAATTGTTGTAGTCTTCATCATTTCCAGTACATCTATATGACTTCCACATCATTTGTTTATACTTAATTTTTCTAATGGCTTCTTTCGATAAGTGTTTCTTTTTGGACCGTTTTCCTTGTTTTTTGAAGGGTACAAATTTATCGATTATGCACTTAATTTCACTTTTTAATATATTCCAGCATTCTGTTGCCGTCTTATTTTTCAGTGTCTTATTCCAGTCTATCTTTGCTAAATATTTCCTCATGTCCTTATACCTTCCTTTGTGGAAATTTCTCCTATACTGCTTTTTGCTATTCCTTTCTGATTTTACTTTGATGGTAAAATGTATCTGGTTGTGATCGCTACTCCCCAGTGGCTCACATATCTTGACATTGTCAACTAATTCATTCTGTGAGGACAAAACTATGTCTAACACATTCTCACCCCTGGTTGGTTCTAGCACATGTTGAAAAAGGAATGTATCTTGAACTAAAACTAAAAACTTGTGGTCCTCTCTCCCCATACTCTGTAGAGATTTCCATTGTATATGCCCATGGTTAAAATCCCCCATAATAATACAGTCCCGTTTGCTTACTTCCCTTACAGCGTTTTGTATTTTTTCATTATCTTCTATGCTTATGTTTGGACTTCGATAAACTAACCCAACTGTTAACGTTGAGTTTCCTGTAACTATGTTACACCAAACGGCTTACTCGATTAGTTCAGAGAGCGATATCAATTTTGACACGGATCACGAAACGTTTGATCATATATATTTCGGTGACAGTGAGGATGACATTGCCGAGATCGACAATGTTGATGTTAGTCAGCACATTGTGGCACCGTATGTAGACATGAACCATTGAAGAAGCCCCGACAACTGACCGGGCCCACTTGCGCAGATTCGCCGGTAACCGATTCGCCTTCGCCTCTGTTGTGTTCTTCGAAGGAACGGCAGATTTCTTTACATCTGACTTACGCCTGAAACCCATATTCCATTGTACGAAGCCTTCGAAGTCGTCAGGCGCAACGAAATGCGAACCACAAATAATGCTAGTTGCCGTAGCATGGGTCCAGTCGGCCCTGCCGTTTCGAACAAAACGTTCCCATTTCTGCCGAGTAACTGGCTCTTTGGGAAATTCGTGCACTGAATAGCCAGTCAGATTCGCATTGTAGCAGTTTCCAACAACACATTTGTTCATCATTTCTGTATGTGAACGAATGTTTACCAGTTCAAATATCCACCAAGGAAATCCTGCCGCCGAGAACGCTTGCGATCCCGGGAATGTTTTTCACAACTAACGGCACGATTCTGCCCCTCGCGACATTTCCGGAAAACAGACTTTTCTAAGCCTGCACCAAGACAGGTCCCGTTTAATGTCAATTTTATAAATGTTTCAGCAAATATGTGGTTTCGGAGTTGTCATTATATTGCAGAACACATATGTACATGCATATTTTTAGACTTATTAGCAATTTTATTCTCCCAGGATATGGCCTTTAACAAGATTGCCATCTAGAGAATTAACTCTAGATGGCAGGTGGACAAGGAAGCCCTTTGGCTTATCGAGAGTCCAACCCTTTTATCTACATATATCCAGCCCTTGGTCGAACATAATAACATAATTCAGCGAACAAAATGTATAACATTTCTAGGCCTTCATATAGACGACAGACTTGATTGGCATGAACATATAAATGCATGCAAAAACAAGCTAACTAGTGCTTTATACATAATTAATAAAGTTAACCGCTACCTTCCAGTAGCTGCACTTAAAACAATTTATTACACTTTAGTTTACCCCTACTTGACATACGGAATCATTTTGTGGGGATCCACATACAAAACACATATCGAAAAAGTATTCATTATGCAAACAAAATAGTTCGTTCCATTCTTAAAACAAACTATTGGGAACATTCACATCCCCTCTTTACATGTTTAAATATAATAAAATTGCATGATATTTATGAAATTGAAGTTGGAAAATTCATGTATAATTATGTCCACGGTAGTCTGCCACACTCATTATCGGATATTTTTACATTTACCTATGACATTCACTTTTACAAAACAAGACAAACCTGTAATATACGCCCTATTATCAGTTCTACTCAAAGCTCTTCGAACAGTTTGCTATGTAAAGGTCCGATGATATGGAATACAATTCCAACTGTTGTACAAAATAAACCCAATTTAAATAGTTTTATATTATCATTAAAGGCAAATGTTGTAAGGGGGTATGGTGTTCTAGTTTAATTTCATTCCACCCCGACACGTCTGACATATGTGTTTGATATAATGCTATTCTACTTAGGTGTTATACCATTGCTGAAGCTTGGCATAACCACATGGTTTTTTTTCTTTTTCGCAAGGCTACTTATGTGAACATGTATCATCTAATATTATGTATTTACATATATGTTCTATTGATTATAGCAACGTAACCAACACACTACACGTGAAATCATTGTTAATAATAATTATTTTGGGGATGACGGCGACTAGTTCCTGTAATCATTATAATTTTATATTGGAATAATTAAAACAAACTGGTTACAGCCTAAATTGGCTCCGCTGTCATCCTGGAATTGTATATCATTTTGTAAATTGTTTTACGGATTGTTTATATTTGTATGTATGATTTATACAATTCCAAATAAAACCTACTACTACTATTACTACCCTTCTGAGGTATGTGTCGATTTTATTTTTAAACATATTCACACTAATCTAATCTACACTGCTCCTTTACTAATGTAACTTCATGTCCTCTAGTCTTTCTATCTTTCTTAACTGAGTCTAACTGAAAAAAACATATTTCTATCAATATTTTCATAACCATTCAATATTTTAAACACTTCTATCTGATCTCCTTTCAATCTCTTGGTCTTTTTGTTGTTAAACCACATTCTTTTAGGCGTTTTTCATAACTAAGATCCCTCAGTTTTGGTATCATTTTAGTCGCTCTCCTCTGTACTCTTTCTAGCATATCTATGACTATCATTGCCATTTGACCATGACATTTCCAGGTTACTGACATGTAACCTTGACATTCACTGTTAAGAACACAACATCATATTTGGATCCGGTGTGCATGCGTACAAAAACAGCGATGGTACTAAAAATATGGATTTCATTATTTTTATTATTATATAAACAAAATTAGGGATGTTTTTGAGAAACCAAAAAATGGTCCTTGACATTCAAGGTCATATGTATACATACATGCCCACATACGTGCATACATACATAATTGTACACACACATTCGTACACATATAAAAACAGTGGTGGTATTAAAACATATATATTTCACGTTCAGTAACATTTGACCTTGAAATTCAAGGTCAAGGACACACAATCTGATATGGAGCCCCCTCTAATCGGATTCGCCGTGAACTTTTACATATATGTAATTTTACATTTTATCCGGCAAGTAACGATTCGGCCAAAAATCGGCCTTAACAAACCAGACTAATCTACTACTCAGACTGAATATCCAGGTTCTGAAAGCAGTAGACGGATCTGTGGAGAGCCAAAAAACGTCACGTCCATAGAAGATTGAGACACCTATATATTATCTTGGTACCATCCGGAATTCGCAGCGTTCGATTGCGAAGCCGTTAGACAGACTTGCTCACAACACAAATTCATTACCGGAATCCTTACAGTTATTGAGGACTGTCTCATCAATAGGCAAGGGATAAATTATTGATATATGCTCCTAGTCCTAGTATAAGAAACCTTAGTTATGACGTCGGGTAAAACAGCGAAATCAGATGTAGGCATTATTTTGTCAGAGTCTACGTCATGTGGAGCGCCGTGACGCAGTGCCTAGAGCGTTGGACTCTCAACCGAGAGATCCCGGGTTCGAATCCTGTGCTGCTATGTGGAAGTTTGGGCTAGTTAGTTCACTCAACGTTGCTCCAGTTCACTCAGCTGTATGAATGCGTCCCTGGCTATAGACAGAGGTGGATATTTGTGTACGAATAGTCTTCGCGCATTAAATGCAGCGTGGCTGGATATTTCCCAGAAAAGTCGAGATGACATTCGATTGAATAGGTTTCAAGTAGGACAAACTATTGCAACTTCACTAGTTAGGCTACTAGACTGACGTAACTATTGTAATTTTCTTTTTCATAATGTTGCTCTTAACGAAGATTATTGAATGTTCATCTCATGGCGTAGACGATCTTGGCTTGAAATCAACAAATCAGCATGCAAACATGCTAATGGAAGACGCGTTGACAAGCAACAAACTGTCACGTCGAATAAGGCTCGGGTCAGTGATATCCTACTTCAAGACTAGTCTCACTTAATATCTCGTGATTCCAAATCAAGTAACAATTCCAATCGCACCCAAACACAATACTCCACGTATCCTGTGGAACCTTAGTTATGACGTCTGGTAAAACAGCGAAATCTAGTTTTATTTTCATTTGGTATAGGTCTAAACTAGCAAAAATGCCGTTCACCTGATAGGATGCCTTGGTAGTTAACAATCGTGATAGTAATAAAAATATTATAAAACATACAGCATCGTTGCATAAACACCATAACGCGCTCACACATGTACATAGATACTCGTTGTTTGTTCAACATGGCGAAAGTCTGAGAGAATACGTAGTTCACGTCCAATGAAAAGGTCGTGATAGAGTAGAATTGTCAAATGATGTTCGTATTGCTATTGGCATGGGGTTAGACATAGGCGTTATTGTGTCAGAGTCTACGTCATGTGGAGCGCCGTGACGCAGTGCCTTGAGCGTTGGACTCTCGACCGAGAGAACCCGGGTTCGAATCATGTGCTGCTATGTGGAACTTTGGGCTAGTTAATTCACTCGACGTTGCTCCAGTTCACTCAGCTGTATAAAGGAGTACCTGGCTATAGACAGAGGTGGATATTTGTGTACGAATAGTCTTCGTGCATTAATTGCAGTAAAGTGTAAAGTGCTTTCAGCAGTCCCGAGGACTGGATACTGCGTGCGTACCTTGTTGCTTGCCAGCCTGTCTGTCTGCCCGCCCGCCCGCCCGCCCGCCCGCCCGCCCGCCCGCCCGCCCGCCCGCCCGCCCGCCCGCCCGCCCGCCCGCCCGCCCGCCCGCCCGCCCGCCCGCCCGCCCGCCCGCCCGCCCGCCCGCCCGCCAGTGGTTGCGATGACATGTTTTGTTTTAGTTCCCTTGTTGCCTTGTGTGCTTAGTCATTACAAACAATGTACGAACGGAAGCCGATGACGATATTAGCCGAGATATGAGACGAAGCATATCGTAAAGGTCATGCCATTTGGGAAGATGGTCGATTCAATATTGCCGTTCAGACGTTTCGGATCCAATGACATCCTCGACATTTCTCGTATATAACGAAGACGAAATGTTAAACCGTTAGCTATATGAATGTCCATGCTCTGTCACATTGGCAAAGGCAACTTTTACCTTGGAGCAAACAGATGGTTTTGAATCTGCTAGTCACCGAACTGAGAAGCAACATCAGATCACCAAGTTGCAACATGTTTCAGTCTGTTCGCTTTAGTCGTTTTGCAGCTTTCAGCGTCAGAAAAACAGCGATACTGATTTTTGGTGTCTTGCCAAAACTGTTGCAAGTCTATCAGAGGCGTGTCCAGGGAGGGTAATTTGGGGGGGCACAAACTTCCACCGGCGGCTGAACCAAATGACGTAGAAGATTTTCCCCTGAAGACGGGGGAGGGGGTGCTGTTCACAATTTCTCACCGCAGCGTCGCCGTAATTTAAGCTTATTGTAACCTGAACGGGGGCACATTTCCAATGATCTAGGGGGCACGGCCACGTGGACCCTTTCAAAAAGGTCTACGGGCACGCAACATTTCAAACGTCTAGGGGGCACCTGCCCTCCATGCCCCCCCCCCCCTAGTCACGCCTACGTCTATCACGACATTAGTAATTGACACCCCAAGTGGAAGTTGTTAACATTTTCAAATAAAATACGTTTGTTTGTGAACATTTTTAATACGTTGCTTCATAAACGCATCGAAGAGAACGAACTGCGTAGTGATGCAATCACTATTTGTAACCGGTGATCACAGCTGCCTTTGCGGATCAAATTCTCAAAATTGTCGATGTTGTCATTATCATATTTGTGATTAACGCTGTATTCGACGGTATTTGCTTCTTTCAAGTAGGACAAACTATTGCAACTTCACTAGTTAGGCTACTAGACTGACGTAACTATTGTAATTTTCTTTTTCATAATGTTGCTCTTAACGAAGATTCGTGAATGTTCATCTCATGGCGTAGACGATCTTGGCTTGAAATCAGCAAATCAGCATGCAAACAGGCTAATGGAAGACGCGTTGACAAGCAACAAACTGTCACGTCGAATAAGGCTCGGGTCAGTGATCTCCTACTTCAAGACTAGTCTCACTTAATCTCTCATGATTCCAAATCAAGTAACAAATCCAATCGCACCCAAACACAATACTCCATGTATCCAGTTTGTTTTAAATATATTCTTAATTAATTTGTGTGCGTGAGTGTGCACTGTATGTGTCAGTGTATTTTGTGTGTTTGTGTATGTGTGCATTGTGTGTATGTGCACTGTGTGTGGACTGTGTATATGCACTGTGCGCGCGTGCACTGTGCGTGCAATTTCTGTGTGTGCACTTTGTGTGTGAGTGTGTTTTGTGTGTTTTGTGTGTTTTGTGTGTTAGTGTATGTGTGCATTGTGTGTGTGTGTGTGTGTGTGTGTGTGTGTGTGTGTGTGTGTGTGTGTGTGTGTGTGTGTGTGTGTGTATGCACTGTGTGCTACTTGTGTGTGCACTATGTATGTGCACTGCGCGCGCGTGCACTGAGTTTGCACTGTGAGTGTGTGCACTTAGTGTGTGTGTGTGTATGTGTGTGTGTGTGTGTGTGTGTGTGTGTGTGTGTGTGTGTGTGTGTGTGTGTGTGTATGTGTGTGTGTGCACTGTATGAACACCGTGTGTGTGGGGGGGGGGGGCACAGTGTGCGTGTATGTGTGTGTATGTGTGTGTGTATGTGTGTGTTCGTGTGTGTTCGTGTGTGTTCGTGTGTGTTCGTGTGTGTTTGGTGTGTGTGTGTGTGTGTGTGTGTGTGTGTGTGTGTGTGTGTGTGTGTGTGTGTGTGTGTGTGTGTGTGTGTGTGTGTGTGTGTGTGTGTGTGTGTGTGTGTGTGTGTGTGTGTGTGTGCACTGTATGAACACCGTGTGGGGGGGGGGCACAGTGTGCGTGTATGTGTCTGTATGTGTATGTGTGTGTGTGTTTGTGTGTGTTTGTGTGTGTTTGTGTTTGTGTGTGTGTGTGTGTTCGTGTGTGTTTGTGTGTTTGTGTGTTTGTGTGTTTGTGTGTGTGTGTGTTTGTGTGTGTGTGTGTGTGTGTGTGTGTGTGTGTCTGTGTGTGTGTGTGTGTGTGTGTGTGTGTGTGTGTGTGTGTGTGTGTGTGTGTGTGTGTGTGTGTGTGTGTGTGTGTGTGTGTGTGTGTGTGTGTGTGTGTGTGCATTGTGTGGGCATTGTGTGTGTGTGCGCGCATTGTGTGTATGTGTGTGTGTGTGTGTGTGTGTGTGTGTGTGTGTGTTTGTGTGTGTGTGTGTGTGTGTGTGTGTGTGTGTGTGTGTGTGTGTGTGTGTGTGTGTGTGTGTGTGTGTGTGTGTGTGTGTGTGTGTTTGTGTGTGTGTCCATTGTGTGTGTACGTTTGTGTGTGTTTGTATGTCTGTGTGTGCACTGTGTGTGTGTGTGTTTGTGTATGTGTGTGTTTGTGTGTAAGTGTGTACGTGTGTGTGTGTGTGTGTGTGTGTGTGTGTGTGTGTGTGTGTGTGTGTGTGTGTGTGTGTGTGTGTGTGTGTGTGTGTGTGTGTGTGTGTGTGTGTGTGTGTCTGTGTGTATGTGTTTGTGTGTTTGTGTGTTTGTGTGCACGGTGTGCGTGCACTGTGCGCGCTCACGCACTGGGGTGCACGGTGCGTCATTGTGCGTGCATTGTGCGTGCATTGTGCACACACACACAGTGTGTTTGTGTGTTTGTGTGTTTGTGTGTTTGTGTGTTTGTGTGTTTGTGTGTTTGTGTGTTTGTGTGTTTGTGTGTTTGTGTGTTTGTGTGCGTGCGCGTGCGCGTGCGTGTGTTTGCACAGTGTTTGTATTCATACCTGAATAACTCCGAGAGTCGTTTTCTAGAGACATTTAAAGCTTTCAGACAGCAAACGCAGATGCTCTTTGATTGGGCCTAATTCGAGTTGCATGCAATAACCTCCAAATCCCAGTCGTGTCTCGAATCATCTTTTTGTATTCCAAGTCAAGTCAAACGTCGTGAAAATGGGAGAATCAAGTGCGATTCGAGTTTGTTTATTGGTAAACTGTCACGATGAACGTGACAGCAATTGACCCGTTTCTAAATTAAACACCGCATGACCTTCCTTAAAACCTTTTCTCATTGATTTCACACAAAACACGATACAGGATAATTTGGTTAGCGCGGTGTTGGAAGACGAGTAGGCACGTCAATGTGTCCAAATGGTCTTGTTTACACAGCGAGGAACAAGACGGCTACAACGCCGGTTCGGGGTTGATTTATGGTGGTGTATTCTAGGATTCTGGCTATGATGGCTACACCAGGGTTCGAGTTGTTATGAGTATTCTATGGTTCTAATTATGTTGTGTGCTTTAGGGTTCGAGTTATGATAGATATTCTAGGGTTCCGGTTATGATGGGTATTCTTGGGGGTCGAGTTATGATGGTCTATGGTTCGAGTTATGGTGGGTATTCTATGGTTCTAGTTATGATGGGTATTCTATGGTTCTAGTTATGATGGGTATTCTATGGTTCTAGTTATGATGGGTATTCTATGGTTCTAGTCATGGTGGGTATTCTATGGTTCGAGCACAATCCACATTTTCATGGGTTCTTTTTATGTGGGTAATGAGGGTGACTCCTGACTTTGGTCTGGGTGCGCTTGCAGAACAATGCTACACCAACCAAGATACATTGTATCGTCCAGTCGCAGACCGCGATCCGGCGCGACCCCCAATTTATAGGTGAACACTTACGGCAAAAGCGGAACTAGGAAGGTAATTCCACATATCACATCAACGGTATCCGTATGGCAGCAAATGTCACGTAGACACCCAGTTTATTCACACGAAGACGCCTCTTAATCGAGTCATTTAGAAAGACCGCGCTGGCCGAGGTTATTCGGGACGGGAGATTAACTGTTCAATGCACGTAGGAGCTGGGCCCATTTACGCCCTCGCACCAGGCGCCAAGCACACGCGCTAATAGAACCAATGCATAGATACCATTATCTAAGAACCAGTAGGGATATAACACATAATGAGTTCCGCATTGGTGTTAACGCGTAGTTTCATTTCCTCCTGCTCGGGCCCTGTTCGGACAGTTACGTAATATGCGTGAACGTTTGACAGTGTGATTTTGACCCAGTTCGACAATCTGATTGAACGACCAACTGTATCGAACAGTGGCTGGGATTTTATTGCTATATCTATATGTGTGTGTGTGTGTGTGTGTGCGTGTGTGTGCGTGTGTGCGTGTGTGCGTGTGTGCGTGTGCGCGTGTGCGCGTGTGCGCGTGTGCGCGTGAGCGTGTGTGTGAGTGTGTGTGTGTGTGTGTGTGTGTGTGTGTGTGTGTGTGTGTGTGTGTGAGTGTGTGTGTGTGTGAGTGTGTGTGTGTGTGTGTGTGTGTGTGTGTGTGTGTGTGTGTGTGTGTGTCTGTGTGTGTGTGTGTGTGTGTGTGTGTGTGTGTGTGTGTGTGTGTGTGTGTGTGTGTGTGTGTGTGTGTGTGTGTGTGTGTGTGTGTGTGTGTGTGTGTGTGTGTGTGTGTGTGTGTGTGTGTGTGTGTGTGTGTGTGTGTGTGTTCGATACTGATAGTACCCTGTGCACAGTTTACGTGCTGTTGTCGTTAAAACGTGAAGCACGTCGAAATTCCAGGAAAACAATCATCCAGATAGCAAATGAAAATTGGTGCAAATTATTTTCCTCGTGTGAATTTTCAAAGTAACCTTGACAAATGCAATGCAACCTTGTCAAATGCTTTATACCACGCCCCAGAGTCATGCTTCTAAATTACTAATTAGCAACACGTCTCATAATAGCGAACACACATCGTGCTGTCGATGGTAATTTAATCTTGACGTTTTTATAGATATCGTTTTACACACGGAAATTAATAGGGCTACACACTGATGGCGTAAGAATTACTTGACGTTGGCGAGAGCGCGCGTGCGTGCGTGCGTGCGTGCGTGCATGTATACGTTTGTGGTTGGAATTAATTTTAAGTTCCGCACGACCCGACTAGTCGAAGAGAACGTCGGCTGTGGCTGAAGGAGCACTAACTACATTCGGTGCTTGTCAACGACACACGGACATTCTGCTTCGTGAATCGATATTATAACACGCATTGTATTGTAAAGGCGACAGCAACACGTGCGATTTGACGGCAAGTGTCGAGTGCATATGACACATGGCCATACTTGGAGTGTACACAAACGTGGGACGTCAAGTAATTGCCTATAGCTGGTTGGGGTCAGATGGGCCATGGGGCCAGATGGGCCACCGAGTAGATTATATTCGATAAGGGTCGGCATCTATTACATATCCAAGATATAAGAAATGTTTCTAGACAACCAACAGAAGCCCCTCATTACTCGTTTCTAGAACGAAATTAACTCGTAAAGAATGTTGACAACCGATATTGTGAGTGAGTGGGTTTAAATCGATCGTTTCAGGACCTTCCTTAGAAGACATCAGTTTTCAGACGACCTGTAACATCACCAATATTAGAATTTTCGAACGATTGAGAGTCATGTTGTCGAAGGGATCTATGTAGAATATTTTGAGTGGGAAACGATGATCAGTCATGGCTTATGCAAGACATACAAGGTCTTGGTTTTGTGTATGGTACTGAAGAATGTCATTGCATGGGGGTAATACTTGTTAAAATTACCTGATCCTGAATGGTTTAATATGGCCACTATTGGCCAGGGTTATGGCTAATACCACGTTTATTGATACATAAAATTATAGGAATAATTCGTCTTATTTTTTGTAATTCGATACCCAGTCAGTTGACGGCCCATCTTACCCCACATGTAAAACAGTTCATAACATAAATTACCTGATCCTGAATGGTTTAATATGGCCACTATTGGCCAGGGTTATGGCTAATACCACGTTTATTGATACATAAAATTATAGGAATAATTCGTCTTATTTTTTGTAATTCGATACCCAGTCAGTTGACGGCCCATCTTACCCCACATGTAAAACAGTTCATAACATAATTTATTTTCCTTTCAAGTTTGCTTTTTCGGGCATATAGTTAGTTGTTTTTTGTTGATCTATATGTTTAAAGACAATGTTACAATTAGACTGCTAGGGAGGTCAACGTTGTAAGAATGTATGTTGTAAGCCACCAAAGAGGTCAAAAGTGGAACTGAGATATGTTGCTAACACCCATCGTGTGCCACTGTGAACGTTGCAGCGGCATTTAAAATTGAATGGAAAAATCAGAAAACAACCGGGAACAGCTGCTTTGATGTCAGGCCCAGTGTTTATTTTTCAGATTAATTTATTACGTACCTCGACAAAATTATCGGCAAGTTACGCATGCACCCGATGTGCATGATTTAATGCAAAGAAGATAGTTCAATAAAGAGTAAGCTAATCTATGGCAAAAACACGCACCGGGAAAAGTAATCAACTACTACAATTTTGTGACGCCTCAGAAATGTGTCCGTGAATATCAAGATAGTGGTGCGTACAGCAGCGAAGTGAGAAATGTCGTATGCATTCGAGAGTATCTATGACACGAATATCTATCTACGACATCGGATAAAGTCGTTGCATCGACATAATGGAACTTCAAAGTTAGTGCTTCATTCCATATGCAATTATGATTTATCGTCATTTATTAAACATCAAACACAATATATTCCGACGCATTTCTTGGGTGGATTGGTTAATTTTGAAACGAAGGTCACGTCGATGCGTATCTAATGCTAATCATATGTCGTGGATAATGATGCAATGTATGTTATAACAAACTGCAACGTGCTCAATGCTGGTTCACACGCTGCAACGTGCTCAATGCTGGTTCACCCGCTACAACGTGCTCAATGCTGGTTCAACTGCTACAGCGTGCTCAATGCTGGTTCACCCGCTACAACGTGCTCAATGCTGGTTCATCCGCTACAACGTGCTCACTGCTAGTTCAACTGCTACAACGTGCTCGATGCTGGTTGACCCGCTACAACGTGCTCAATGCCGGTTCACCCGCTACAACGTGCTCAATGCTGGCTCACCCGCTACAACGTGCTCAATGCTGGTTCAACTGCTACAGCGTGCTCAATGCTTGTTCACCCGCAACAGCGTGCTCAATGCTGGTTCAACTGCTACAACGTGCTCAATGCTGGTTCACCCGCTACAACGTACTCAATTCTTTCTTGTTCACCCGCTACAACGTGCTCAATACTTGTTCACCCGCTACAACGTGCTCAATGCTGGTTCAACTGCTACAACGTGATCAATGCTGGTTCACCCGCTACAACGTGCTCAATGCTTGTTCACCCGCTACAACGTGCTCAATGCTTGTTCACCCGCTACAACGTGCTCAATGATTATTCACCCGCTACAACGTGCTCAATGCTGGTTCACCAGCTACAACGTGCTCAATGCTTGTTCACCCGCTACAACGTGCTCAATGCTTGTTCACCCGCTACAGCGTGCTCAATGCTGGTTCAACTGCTACAACGTGCTCAATGCTGGTTCACCCGCTACAACGTACTCAATGCTTGTTCACCCGCTACAACGTGCTCAATGCTTGTTCACCCGCTACAACGTGCTCAATGCTTGTTCACCCGCTATAATGTGCTCAATGCTGGTTCACCCGCTACAACGTGCTCAATGCTTGTTCACCCGCTACAACGTGCTCAATGCTTGTTCACCCGCTACAGCGTGCTCAATGCTGGTTCAACTGCTACAACGTGCTCAATGCTGGTTCACCCGCTACAACGTGCTCAATGCTGGTTCAACTGCTACAGCGTGCACAATGCTGGTTCACCCGCTACAACGTGCCCAATGTTTGTTCACCCGCTACAACGTGCCCAATGCTGATTCAGCTGCTACAACGTGCTGAATGCTGGTTCACCCGCTACAACGTGCTCAATGCTGGTTCAACTGCTACAGCGTGCTCAATGCTGGTTCACCCGCTACAACGTGCCCAATGCTGATTCACCTGCTACAACGTGCTGAATGCTAGTTCACCCGCTACAACGTGCTGAATGCTGGTTCACCAGTTACAACGTGCTCAATGCTGGTTCAACTGCTAGAGCGTGCACAATGCTGGTTCACCCGCTACAACGTGCCCAATGCTTGTTCACCCGCTACAACGTGCCCAATGCTGATTCAGCTGCTACAACGTGCTGAATGCTGGTTCACCCGCTACAACGTGCTCAATGCTGGTTCACCAGTTACAACGTGCTCAATGCTGGTTCAACTGCTACAGCGTGCTCAATGCTTGTTCACCCGCTACAACGTGCTCAATGCTGGTTCACCCGCTACAACGTGCTCAATGCTGGTTCAACTGCTACAACGTGCTCAATGCTGGTTCAACTGCTACAACGTACTCAATGCTGGTTCAACTGCTACAGCGTGACCAATGCTGGTTCACCAGTTACAACGTGCTCAATGCTGGTTCAACTGCTACAGCGTGCACAGTGCTGGTTCACCCACTACAACGTGCTCAATGCTTGTTCACCCACTACAACGTGCCCAAAGCTGGTTCACCCGCTCAACGTGCCCAAAGCTGGTTCACCCGCTACAACGTGCCCAACGCTGGTTCACCCGCTACAACGTGGTCATAGCTGGTTTACCCGCTACAAAGTTCCCACAGCTAGTTCACCCGCTACAACGTGCCCAAAGCTGGTTCACCCGCTACAACGTGCGCATTGCTGGTTCACATGCTATAACGTGATCAATGTTGGTTCACCTGTTATAACGTGTCCAATGCTAGTTCACCTGCTAAAACCTGTTCAGTGTTGGTTCACTTGCTACAAAGTGCTGGTTCACCTGCTACAACGTGCTCAATGATGGTTCACCTGCAACAACGTGTTCAATGCTGGTTCATCTGCTACAACGTGTTCCATGCTGATTCACCTGGAACAGCGTGTTCAATGCTGGTTCACTGGCAACTACGTGCTGAATGCTTACTCACCTGCTACAACGTGGTCACCGTTGGTTCACCTGTTACAACGTGGTCACCGCTGGTTCACCTGCTACAACGTGATCACCGTCGGTTCACCTGCTACAACGTGATCACCCCTGGTTCACCTACTACAAGGTGGTCACCGCTGGTTCACCTGCTACAAGGTGGTCACCGCTGGTTCACCTGCTACAACGTGGTCACCGTTGGTTCACCTGCTACAACGTGGTCACCGTTGGTTCACCTGCTACACTGTGTTCAATGCGAACACGGAAGGATTATTTCAGGTGAAAACTCACACAGATAGTCATAACAAAACTAAGTAAGTTAAAAATGCAAATATGTTACACAATAGGGTAATAAATAATGTAATTAATTCTAAATAGTCTTGTTCACCTGCGGCAACGTGCAAGCGCGCTAAATTGAGATACATTTTGTGTTTGATGACCTTTAATGTAATGAAGCATGGTGCAATTAGTCCTGCCCTGCGGTCACGCTGCATAGTTCCAAATCTGACCTAACCTTGCTTGCTTGTTGTATTAAGCAGCTTTACTAAATCAAATCAAATACGTGCAATCAGAACACGAAAAGAAGCCGACGTCTCGTTGCTTGGATTCGTATGAGTCTGTCTGCGGCCGCTTCACCGGATTTAGACATGCAACGTTCTTGGCTGATTGATGGAGTACCGTCTTGATCTTTGAGTATAACGAAAGGGAGAATAACTTCTAACTACACAACCATTCTATTTGCTAACGTCACAATGTTAACAGTTAAACAGTTAACTTCCTACTTCATTGCTGGATATGACAAACTGTCGATACCTGATTCGGAAATTCTAACTGCCAATGTTTTCGTCTCCACACACACACACACACACACACACACACACACACACACACACACACACACACACACACACACACACACACACACACACACACACACACACACACACACACACACACACACACACACACACACACACACACACACACACACACACACACACACACACACACACACACACACACACACACACACACACACACACACACACACACACACACACACACACACACACACACACACACACACACACACACACACACACACACACACACACACACACACACACACACACACACACACACACACACACACACACACACACACACACACACACACACAACCACACACACACACACACACACACACACACACACACACACACACACACACACACACACACACACACACACACCCACACACACACACACACACACACACACACACACACACACACACACACACACACACAGTCTTCCTGGACATACTTTTAAGATAATACATTTTAAATTTAATGTGTTTCTTCTAAACATATCCAAATATTATAATCGAATAGATTCAATATTTCTTGTAAACCAGGCTTCGTTTGTATGTTTGACATTCCGGTTGGATAACATCGCCATGCATGTGCGGCTGCTCGTCCTGCGAACTCTCCTGTCATAAACCTGAGCTGCCAAATTCTGCCTGACTGCAAGCGTCAACACACTTCTACTTATTTTAGGGCCTACAATTTTTCCACATTTCGATTTTATATCTCGCACAATACTTCTTCCGTCTAATGGACTGGGTTTGTTGCGATGGTAGTTAGAAACATTTTCTAGAAAAATAATAATAAACTTTATTTACACACCATCAAATCCGGGACTAATGACCCATTCACGGGTGTTTACAAATCGGCAATCATCTAAGAAGCATAAAAACGCATTTAAGAAAAATAAATAAAGTTAGGAAGCAAAATCCTAGTATATATATATATATATATATAAACCTATGTATAGTAAAGTTATGGGTAAATCCAATGATAAAATAAACGATTAGCAAAAGTGCTGAACAGCTGAACATACTGGATAAAATAATAAAATAAATAAAAGCCTAAATTACATTAAATAATTTGATTAGATACTAAAAATGTGATTCTAAGATAAATAAGACTAAACATTAATTAAAACTATATGCATGAATAATACAAAAGTTAAATGATGTCTGATTATATTAGTTTGAGAACAGAAATGTCTTCAATAATTTTCCAAACTACTTAGTGTTATCAATCGCGCGTAGTTCCAGAGGCAGAGAGTTCCACAATGTCGTTCTAGGCTCACGCGTGGAACGTCCTGAAGCAGACCACCGCTAGAGCGTAGGGTCCTGCGTGGTGCGTAACGATGTAGCAGTGACGCGAGATACACTGGCGTGCCTGCATGCAGTGCCGTGTGTACAACCATGACAACTAGTAATACATAACATACATGATCCACTACGTCATGCTAACTCGCTTCTACTTTATTCTTATTTACGTTTGGTGAAATCATTGGACAACCTTAACAATTATTTAACCGGACCCGATCAAAATTCGGCGATAAGATGGCGGAAATTATTAGGCTCTGTAACACCATTGCTTATTTCGATTAGTTTGACAAACATAACTATTACACATTATATTATTAAAACGACTGCGTATGTTATTTAAGCTATTCACATACACTCATACAATACAATAAATACAATACAATACATTACAATATAATACAATACAATACAACTTTATTGATACCAACATTGAGAAATTGCACGTCTGCCGTCAACTATAGTGCATAAAAACAAAATCAACCCTCACGCACTTATACATAAAATAGTCATATAAACAAGTATTTTACAGCAGTACCAGCTCAATTCAAGTAATCATGCAAATCAATTACTATAAGTTAGTTGATCACATTTACACACCCACACCGACACCCACACACTGTATGCATTGAAGACAGTAGCCGGAGCAGCAACATCATCATATATCTGTCTATGTGTGCATTGAAAATTATCATGATTGACTAAATCGTTTGAGGATTGATTGCAAAAACCTAACTGCAAACATCGCCGCTGTAGCATTTGTCATAAAACCGAACATCCAAAATGTTATATCGTATACATATAGATAACAACTGTCAACGCCACTCCACATTTATTACAACGATCCCGTTTATATTCAACAGTTAAAAACTTCCAGCGGCATCATTCTACATTGTGGGCGAGAACCACACTTAAATTATAGTCAATATTAATTGATACAGGATCACTACAAACATGTGATGGTCGATGCAGCGATTAGATAAACCGTTCAAGCCAAAACAGCATTCCCGAACATGACAACCAATTTAACAAACGAAGGTGTATCACTTGAGTTGATAAAAGATGTGTTATTATACTATATACAAGTATAAGAGCAAGAGAAATGCGGTCCCTTAAAAGGATGCTGGACAGAAATGACCAATATGAAGTTATCGTTAGAACAGCCAAACAAAAGAAAGATCATTACCAGAATTATAAAACAACACACAGGTTGCAAAGGTCGTATAATGAGAAAAAAAAGTCAGTTTAGTACATCCAGTAACGACAGGAAATATCGAGGGGGAAACACGGAGGACGTCAGCGAATAACAATACTGGATAGTCTGTCGACATGGTTTGGAACGAGGTAAATAGAGCTACTACAAAACTCAAACAATCGAACTGTTTGGCGAGCCATAATCGCCAACGCTTGCAACACGCGGCACCTGGTAGAAAAAGCCAAATGTACGCCTGTGTACAGTAGTTTATCCATGCAGCA
Organism: Escarpia spicata; assembly: GCA_963995525.1. NCBI lineage: Eukaryota > Metazoa > Annelida > Polychaeta > Sabellida > Siboglinidae > Escarpia > Escarpia spicata. The sequence continues at coordinate 45,904,626 of OZ023218.1, forward strand.
CTAGCGTTATGGGCACCAACACTAGCGATTGCAAGATGCCATTGCCAACAGCACGGTTGACAGTGACAAAAATATATGTACAAAGGAGCCAATATAAGTTGTCGCCGATAGTCACAATTAAAAGAGCAAGCATCGATCGGCAGGGTGCTGCGACTTGTGCCGTTAATTAAAATCTCCGACACAAATAAGACTGGCGCTGTTATTAACAACAGACGTGGAGCCTCTTTCCCGTAGAGATCCACGTTTGAGTAAACTGGTATTCGATTTACTGATACCAGATTAATAACAGATACGAAATGCAGCAGCACTTTTACAGTGTACATTACCTTACGTAGGCCTGTGCTTACAGCAAGTCGTACTTGTCATACAAAATAATATACAACAACCATACGGTTTAACACTCCGGGACTGTAAACGGAATTAAGCATATCGACGCATGACGTTGACTAACCACAATTACCACATGCACATTCATGTACAAACAGAAAGGCGGAGATACATCCAAACAGCAATGTTATCGTACATGCCGGAGTGCGCCAACGTTATAGGGGTTACAGCAGCAGCAGCAGCAGCAGCAGCAGCAGCAGCAGCGGCAGCGGCGGCGGCGGCGGCGGCGGCGGCGGCGGCGGCGGCGGCGGCGGCGGCGGCGGCGGCAGCAGAAGCGGCAGCAGCAGCGGTAGCAGAAGCAGCAGCAAAAGCAGCAGCAGAAGCAGCAGCGGAAGTTGCCGTTGCCAAACCACCACCAGCAACAGTACGTCAGCAAATAATACAGCAATATTATTACAACAATTCTCGCAACACTAACAGTAGTGCACGTAGATTTCCCTAGATTCCTCCGTTCTTGTTAAATCGAGTTGTCACACAGATCACAAGGAGCGGCGGCAACCTATTACTCTGTCACATAATGTTCGCTCTAGCTGACAAGAGATATTAATTTCTCAGAATTCATCAAACTTACAGTCTGGTGCCACTTGCTTGATTGTCTTAACAGTATCTTAGTTCAAGAGATTATCTGCTCATGATTGTGAATAATTGCCTACCCGACCCTAGACACTGATGACGCTATGTTACAGAGGTGTCTGTAAAATGTTCCTAGAAACGTCAATATTGTGTTTGAATAACCCTTACGACGTGCGCG
>OZ023218.1:45910763-45923263 GCA_963995525.1 Escarpia spicata
GTGTGTGTGTGTGTGTGTGCTTGTGTCTGCGTGTCTGCGTGTCTGCGTGTCTGCGTGTCTGCGTGTCTGCGTGTCTGCGTGTCTGCGTGTCTGCGTGTCTGCGTGTCTGTGTATGCGTGCGCGTGCGCGTGCGCGTGCGCGTGCGCGTGCGCGTGCGTGTGCGTGTGTGTGTCTGTGTAAAATTTGATATGATTAAATCAGTTAAGTTCACTAACATCATAAGCACCATCAAATTAGCAACTCCACCAAATCAGCAACACCAAAGTTATAAGAGAAGAAAGTTGCATGTCAATTATTTTGACTTGACTGCTGTTGTAACGCGATATAACCAGATATTGGAGCACGCCGACCTTAGTAATGTAGGCATAATTGCCATTAATCAAGTTCATCGAATACGAGGATGTAATTCATTGATCTGTGCGTTAACCACGGACAGCATAGTTCATACTTCGTTACAAGCAGCCGACTGCCTGTAATCTAGCTTTGGTTATAGAACATATTGGAGATCAAAGAAAAATACACGTCTGTACGACAGCTGTGAATTTGGTACACAGAAAACACTGAGAATAAATATTTTTTTAAGGCAGCCAGGCAGGCAGGCAGGCAGGCAGGCAGGCAGGCAGGCAGGCAGGCAGGCAGGCAGGCAGGCAGGGTAATGGTGTGTGTGTGGGTGGGTGTGTGTTTTGTGTTTGTTTTGTTTGTTCGTGTATGCATGCGTGTGTGCGTGCGTGCGTGCGTGCGTGCGTGCGTGCGAGCGCGTGCATATGTGTTTGCGTGTTGTTAGTCTTACCATGTTTGACTGACGCACGGTTGCTGTCCTCAGTTTGTTAACACAAATGCCTACGACAAGTACACCGTCACGGAGAGGGTGAAGCAGCATGTTGTCATCCATTTCTTTGTTCTCGCCGTCGTCTTCAATATGCTGTCGTTCGCGACGATGCGGCGCCAGCGCCTACGTCGGATGATGCCGATGGTTTCAAATGTGTAATACGATCTGTGTTTCTTTTGTGACACCGCCTATCTCTTACAACCCGAATTACTCTAGTTCTCCTATACGTTTCTATATCAAGTTTATAAACTTGTCTAGCTAAAAGGGTGTAAATGGAAGTGGTAAATGTGGTAAATGGACCCCCAGTCCATTTACCACGGGAGTCCATTTCCAATCTCACAGCGGCATCATGACCTGTGCGCATTATTACTTTTGTTAAAACATTATACCTGTAATTTTTTTAATTCCGGCAGATTCATCAGCGGTTCAGCATACTTCCGGTGTCGCGGTGTCTCGTCGCGATGTGCTGGATCTTGACATTGGAATTGGAAGACGGCGGTGGGGTGCTGTTTTAAATTTGTCGCCGGAACTTCATCGGTTCAGCACGGTTCAGCACGTCTCCCGTGCGCTGTCTCGAAGACGGCACGTTGTGGGCTCGAAGATTTGTCAATTAGTCTGTATTCCGGGAGACCAGTCTCTCCAGTAGACTCCCGGAAATTCCGGGAGAATTGGCAGGTATACAGCATCTAGCTGCCGAATAAATCATCAATTCATTTATATAACGTCCAGACTGGATGGTTGTAATTCGCTGCTGTTCGGAATTAATAAGTGTCAGCTACGTAGACTGCAGTGCATTCAGAACACGACTGATCGTCTAATCACACGAACAAAGAAACACGAGCACGTAACACCAGTTCTAAAATATCTCCTTTGGCTTCCCATCCTAGAAAGAATTACGTTTAAAATTCTTCTGATCACCTTCAAGGTACTCCACGGACTTGCACTGCAATACATTTCCGAAATTCTCCAAAAGCGTTCTCCAAAGCGGCCCCTGTACTTTGGCACACTTTGCCACAATCAGTCAGACAGTGTGACACTACTGCGTCGTCGCGATGAAGACACCTTTTAAATATCGATTTCACTACCTAAATGAGCGACATACAATTGTAAACTTTTCTGTAAGGCGCTTTGAACAGAACTAAGGACTGAATACAGCGCTATATAAGACTTTATTATTATTATATACTAGCCAAACATGAATTGTATTGATAAATCACAGGTGTCTACAACATAAAAACTTATATTGACATGCATAATTCAGTTTCAGTCAAGATGGCATCGATGTCCTTCCGAACCAAGTGTTGCGTCGGCAGTCACTCACGTGTCGAAGGCCAGCGATCTCTTTTGCTCACCCAATTCGATCGCTGCACAAGCAATAACGTAGACATTCTCATAACGAACAAATCACTGTCGCATTTCGGTCAGATAAAACAGTCCGACATGCACGAACGTGTCTCTACTACAATGCGACTAGAGCGAGGAATCAATATTCCCTGTATTTCCGGTCTTGTTGAATATACGACGTCGTTGATTGCCGTTCTTAACTAAGTAGCACCAGCCGTTCACACACACACACACACACACACACACACACACACACACACACACACACACACACACACACACACACACACACACACACACACACACACACACACACACACACACACACACACACACACACACACACACACACACACACACACACACACACACACACACACACACCACACACACACACACACACACACACACACACACACACACACACACACACACACACACACACACACACACACACACACACACCACACACACCACACACACACACACACACACACACACACACACACACACACACACACACCACACACACACACACCACACACACACACACACACACACACACACACACACACACACACACACACACACACACACACACACACACACACACACACACACACACACACACACACACACACACACACACACACACACACACACACACACACACACACACACACACACACACACACACACACACACACACACACACACACACACACACACACACACACACACACACACACACACACACACACACACACACACACACACACACCACACACACACACACACACACACACACACACACACACACACACACACACACACACACACACACACACACACACACACACACACACACACACACACCACCACACACACCACACACACCACACACACACACACACACACACACACACACACACACACACCACACACACACACCACACACACACACCACACACACACACACACACACACACACACACACACACACACACACACACACACACACACACACACACACACACACACCACACACACACACACACACACACACACACACACACACATACACACACACACACACACACACACACACACACACACACACACACACACACACACACACACACACACACACACACACACACACACACACACACACACACACACACACACACACACACACACACACACACACACACACACACACACACACACACACACACACACACACACACACACACACACACACCACACACACACACACACACACACACACACACACACACACACCACACACACACACACACACACACACACACACACACACACACCACACCACACCACACACACACACACACACACACACACCACACGCACACACACACACACACACACACACTCTCCACACACACACACACACACACACACACACACACACACACACACACACACACACACACACACACACACACACACACACACACACACACACACACACACACACACACACACACACACACACACACACACACACACACACACACACACACACACACACACACACACACACACACACAGACACACACACACACACACACACACACACACACACACACATATATATATACATATATATATATATATATATATATATACCATATCGCACAAATTTCTCCTATTCAATAACGATGATTACGGCCGGATATCCTGTTTTAATACGGGTTGTCTTCAACTGTACATATCGCTATAAAGTATTATTTTGTATACATTTACATGTATGAATTTAAATGATAGATACATGGTGGCCGAAAAGCAAATATATAGGCATACACGGATTTTCTTTGATCTTGGTATATTAAAAACTTTTGTAGAGTCACTAGACTTTGACTTTATCTTCAAGTGCTCGTAACCTGGGCCTTGTATTTGATCAATCCCTCAACATGACTAACCACATAAATGCCATTTGCCGATCAGCATAGATGCACCTCCATAATATCAGTCGTATCAGGCGATACCTCACAACAGATGCGACTAAATCACTTGTGCATGCTTTCGTCATATCTAGATTGGACTACGGGAACGCGTTGCTACCTGGACTACCACGTGACCACATTCACAAACTCCAGCGAATCCAAAACATGGCAGCCAGAATCATCACGTTCATATCTCGTCGTGGTCACATAACTCCGGTTCTAAAAGAATTACAATGGCGGCCAATCAAATGCCGAATCGAGTTTAAAATACTCCTTTATGTGTTCAGATGTCTGAATGGGGCGGCGCCGCTGTATCTTGCCAACATGTTAACATTGCACTGTCCGGGACGCACACGTTCATCTGAACAACTTTTGCTCGAAGTTCCACGAACGAACCTGGTCAGTTTCGGCGACAGGTCCTTTCGTGTGATTGGACCTCGACTATGGAATGCACAGCCCATTGCTATCAAGTGCAGCAGAACTCTGTCGGCGTTCAGAAAGACACTAAAGATGCACATGTTCAAAGCTCAATACTGCTGACATTTTTAACATTTAATTATATTTGAGGACATGTTACTGCATATCTTACTTTTTATACATAATTGATATATTATTTTGAGTGCATGTATCAGTATTTATTTATGTATGGATATATATATATATATAATATAATAATACTATGACTAATCTATAATTTATCTAATTTTATTTATTTATAATCTTTAACTAATAGTTTTAATATAACTAACTTAATGTGTTCTACATTTTATCTGAAGTTACTTTTTGTAGTTTTTATTAGTTTACATTGAATCGTTTGATTGTATTTATTGTACAGCGCTTTGAATTTATTATTATATTGCTCTCTATAAATATTAAATGTTATTATTATTATAATAACTATCTGAAACCAAACATTACTATATACCATCTTCGACATAGCCATTGCGGAAATGTTCATGTAATAAAATTAGTAAACAATTTACATGTCTTCGAAAATATTTTAGTATTTCACCTGGTGATGTAGCCTGCAGCGGACGCTAGTTGACAATTTAACAAGATTTAACAAGATTGCCACCCAGAGAATTAACTCTAGGTAGCAGGTGGACAAGGAAGCCCTTGGCTTATCGAGAGTCCGACCCTTTTATCTATGTGTATCCCGCCCGTCTGAGGTATGTGTCGATTTTATTTTTAAAGATATTCACGCTACTAGCACCCACACAATCAGCAGGTAATCTGTTCCATTCATTTACAGTCCTTTGTGAAAATGAAAACTTTCTTATATCCAATCTACTCTGCTCCTTTGCTAATGCAAGATCATGTCCTGTAGTCCTTCTATCTTTCTTAACTGAGAAAAACATATTTCTATCAATATTTTCATAACCCTTCAATATTTTAAACACTTCTATCTGATCTCCTCTCAATCTCCTGGTCTCTAGTGTTGTTAAACCGCATTTTTTTAGGCGTATTTCGTAACTAAGATCCCTCAGATCGCTGATGGCTTGCGCTGTATCACTGGGGCAGATCGAGTTCCTGCTTAGGGGTTTGACATGCCTCCATCAATGACATTTAACTATGTTGGAAGACAGAGATATCCGGATGTGAACACATGCATATGTCAACTTATGCTTCACACCCGAATATCGCAAACGCTGACAAACGTACCGACTACTTGTCTAGCTGCTTTATATGCAATGGTTGTTTCGGGAAATGTTAGAGTTCTGGGTGAATTTGAAAGCTGCTACCGTAATATAATATTCCTTTATACATATACAAAAGAAAATCAAAGCAATAATCCACGATACACGCAGATGCTTGACTGTGTAAATGTGTCATTTAATGTTGCTCAAATCATCAGAATAACAACTAAATTGTGACCCATTCACGATGACCTAAACTAGTTCCGGAAGCAGCTTTAATGCATGCATTCTGTTACACAAATATATGTGTGTAATCGAAGAATTATTGCTATGTAGTGAATATACACCTAGGCATTGTACACATATTACATAGTAATATTTTTATGGTGCGCTACGTGTTTTATCTTTACCATTACTCTTTTCCGGTAATTGGTAGAATCACTCTGTAGTCGCTCATGTGCTCGTTGTATGTTAGATAGGGTATTGCCAGGGTAGATGTACTGTAGATTACTGCCTTTTTTGTTCATAATGCCTAACTAAGGTTAACAACCATAGGTTTCCTGTCTGATTCGTAGCTACTCGAGTCCTCACTGGTTGTTAATTAAACGCGTTAAATTATTCGAGTTCACACTGGTCGATATATCAACGCGCTGAGACACAACTTAACGCGTTAACTTCTTCGAGTCCTGATTGGTTGATAATTTAACGCACTTAACTTCTTATATAACGCGTTAAGTGTATCGCGTTTATGGCCCCATCGGCCTGCTATAGGAGTGAGTTCGTGCTCGCGTTACTGATACGACCGATGACCCCTGGAATAACAAGTTGCCCTACATTAGTCAGCTCGCTGTTAATGGGACTGAGATTACCGCTCCCACTGAGACCAGATCAATCGAAAACAACCGACACGTGTCTGAGCCTTTCTAATGTCTGCAAGATGGGCAACTGGAGCGTCCACATATTCTGAAAATATAGCTGTCTTCAGTAGAGAGACCCAACATTTATTTGCGTTATGAAATTGAATTTCCCCTCCGAAATCTCCGGGAATCCTTATTCTAGTGATGGCTTTGCGTGTCTGTACTGAAGAGTTCGTGCTTTATGGAATGTTGCGGCTCTGTGACTTTAGGGTTTCGACGCTACTATATTATTCGGTGTTTATTAATAGTTGTAGTATTCTATAAATATAATCAATCTCCATTCCAAGTATGTTTTCAACAACACAATGAAACATATACGAATAAGCTTTACATAGCCAATGTGTTTCATCAGTATTTTACTCAAATAGGCCCTAAGCTTGCAGAAAATATAACATGTACAAGTACAAATAATTTAACTCAATATCTCATAAATAAAACTACTACAAGTTTTAAATTTGCAGAAATACAAGAAACATCCATATCACAAATTATCCACAACCTTCCCAACAAAACAGTTTTGGCTTTGATGGAATATCAAGTAAATTATTGAAATATATTGAACCAGAAATAGTTAAACCCTTAACAGTATTGATAAACCAAGTATTAAACATTGAATAATTTCCTGATCAACATAAACCTGCAAAAGTAATACCTATACATAAACCACAAGATTCTACATTATGTTCTAACTATAGACCTGTATCTCCTTTACCGGTCATCTCAAAGGTTATTGAAAACATTATCTATAACCAATTGTTGATGTATCTTACAAACACAAATCTGTTATCCGATAACCAGTATGGTTTTCGACCTCATCATTCAACTGAATATGCTGTTCTAGAAATGGTTCATAGAATTACTACACACATTTATCAAATTCAGTTACCTATTAGTAGGGGAAGGTTGTCTATATTGACCCCCCCCCCAAACACGAATCGGAATAAAATCGAGACTTTCACAGTTAGAAAAATTATACTACGTGGACTCGATGTAGATGATACCTGAGCACTTCCATGCCAAAAAGGGAAGCATTCGGTGAATTACATAGGAGTGGAAACGAACATTTCTAAAATCAGGAAATAAAGCAGAACCAACTACCATCTCCCTCTTCTTCAGTGCTCTCCTGTTCTTTGGTCTTGTACAATCGCCGTTTTGATTTTGACCGCTTAATCATCTCACCAGAGAAAGATCCGTTGCGTTTCTTACACTCGAGTGCTTTCTTATATGTCAGGAGTTCCGACTGACTCATGCGGTTGGTGTGCTTCTTACGGGTAAATTGCGGGAGTGGCGATACCATGCTCGGGGTGACGAATGTTGTAGCCGGTTCGGGACGAACTAAACAGTCATAGTGTCCAACATCCTCCCCAAGTTTCGTATAGCGCACAGTCAGAGGTGCTCCATCTTGGCTGTCTTCCCCTAGCGCACCGTCAGAGGTGCTCCATCTTGGCCGTCTTCCCCGTACTTCATCATACTGCTCTCAGCAACAACAGGAATTGGGCGATTTAACCCTTTTGACATCTAGATGACCTCTAATTCACCGACCATTTCTGTCTGATGTGCCATTCTTTCAATTCTCTCGGGTAGCGATTCGAATTTCAACCCACGTGGAAGATCTGCATTAAGGGCTTCTACAGAAATGTCTCCCAACTGCTTAATGTTGACACAAATGTAGTTCATAAGTTTCGCACGCAAAGAATCAGCTCCATTGGCCCCGTATATATTGAGTATCGGATCACTCAACAGTCCGAACTGTCCCGTTCACCTTCCTGTAGTTCCGTGTTCATGCCGATCACCAAGATCCTGAATAAACATCTGCCATCAGGATGTGCTTTTAGTAGTCCCTGCTGCATGCCGTGGAATAGACCGTTCCATGTATTGTGGTAGATGCAGATTCACCACGGACATTGACGTTTCGACTACAGTTACATTTTTCCGAGCGTTCACCTGCGTCGATATCGTTATTGCTCAATGGACCTTCGCTGTTGTTGTGAGTGTCGCACGTGCCAATGTCGCACGGAACATCGCACGTGGCAATGTCGCACGGAACATCGCACGTGGCAATGTCGCACGGTGCATTGCACGTGGCAATGTCGCACGGTGCATCGCACGTGCCACTGTTGCCCGGAGCATCGCACGTGCCACTGTCGCACGGATCATCGCACGTGCCACTGTCGTACGGAGGATCGCACGTGCCGCTGTCGCACGGAGCATCGCACGTGCCACTGTCGCACGGAGCATCGCACGTGCCACTATCATACGGAGCATCGCACGTGCCGCTGTCGCACGGAGCATCGCACGTGCCACTGTCGTACGGAGCATCGCACGTGCCACTGTCGTGCGGAGCATCGCACGTGTCGTTGTCGCACGGAGCATCGCACGTGCCTCTGTCCGGAGTTACGCAAATTTCACCGTCGTTAACATCGTCCCCGGGGTTGCCGAACTGATCTGTTACGACATAATCTGCTTCGCAGAATACGTCGCGATTACAAGGCCAAATGCCACACTTCTGGAAACCGGCCAATGCGTTTGACATCGTTGCGGTCTTGATGTAGGCTTCCCCGAAGATTGCGCACATTTGGAATGGAGTTCTACCGCGCCCTGCGTCAATACGCATCCATTTATTGGCAGCTTGGTCATAGTTGGATATGAGCGGCCCAAAGAAACATCGACCTAGAGGCTGTAGCCTGTGAGTCGTATGTGGAGACAAGGACAGCATGTGTATGCCGTTTTCACGAGCATACTGAATCGCCGCAATGTTTTTGTGTGTGAGGTGTACCCATCCAGTATGAGCAAGACGGGACGTTCCTGAGTTGACTGAACAATTGAATGGAAGTGATGGATCCAGGCGAGAAATGAATGGTGATCCATCCAACCACTGTCATTGTTGGTAACCAGACTTCCTGGTGGTGCACCTTCTTTCACTGTGTCAGGCATAGGTTTTCTTTTGAATATCACCACTGGAGCGACGTATCGCCCCGCCGCGCTTTCACGGCAGACCACACTAGTCGTATGGCCCCTTTCTGCAATAGTCATCCCGCCCACCTGCTTTTCCCCCTTCAATGAATGTACCCTACTCGATTTATGTACATATGTCAGACTGGACTGGAATCCATATTGTATATATGTGTTGCGTCGAAACCGTGTTTCTCAGCAGCATTCTTAAGGAGACCGAAAAACCGGGAGAAACTTTCTCGGTTAAAGCCTTGGGTCCTTGCAAGTGATGTTGGCTCGGCAGCTCTTAACGATCAACGCGGATGGCGTTTCATGAAGTTATAATACCACTTTTTACCAGCTAACTTCTCCGTTTTGCTGAAGTTATGGGGCAAGTTATTTTACTCCGCCAGATAATAAACCATACGTCCGAGTTCCAAAGGTGAGCCTCCAAAAAGACGACTGTCCAACCTCAAGAATTGCTCTTCTAATAGTTCCTCCATTTCCACCGTGAAAACACCAGGGTGTCCGAAATAGCGAAGTCGATCATTTGTGTACGAGTTTGATCTCTTCAGATGTCGTTTGATGGTTGATTTCGAAATTCCGTACATTCTCTCCACTGCACTCAAACCCATATCGTCGTTTCTATAAGCATGCAAAGCCCGATCCATATCTTCTAATGTCCACTTGCCATATTTTCCCCTATAAGAATGAACATAAAACAACACCAGAATGGTTAGTGGTGATGCAATAAAAACAAATATGGCGTTTTCCCTAAATTGAACCCTAGTTTCTTATATTGAACCATTCGCAATCCGACAATGAAGAATCCCAGATGTTTCACGAGTTTTGGGCTAATGATTCGCGCGTCTAACTGCTCATATCACTAGATAACATACCCGCTGTCACCATGATGTTGTTTTGCATATGTACCCCTATTCATTCGATATAACCCACTTCACCGAACTCATAAATTTACAACAGACTGTAGCAAAACGATTTCTATGCACACCTTTTTTGTAGACTTCACATTTTGTTCCATCAAATAATTGTTTAGTGAAAGGCCTCGTCTCTAGGTGGAAGGGCTGTGCGATAATCGTTTCTATTTCATAGAAAACGGCCTGGTTCAATATAAGCAACGGTTCAATATAGACAACATTCCCCTATATTTCTTGATCTGTCTAAAGCATTTGATACACTTGACCATTCAATTTGATCAGAAAAGCTAAAATACTATGGATTGGAGCCCACATCTATTACGTGACTATATAACAGCGGGGAACCGTAAGCAATATGTAAAATTGGAAGAGGTACAATCAAACACTTTACCTTTACAAACAGGCGTCCCACAAGGATACATTTTAGGGCCATCGCTATTTATTATATATATATATATATATATATATATATATATATATATATATATATATATCAATGATTTTCCAAAAGCCAGTACTATATTTAAGTTCATAACTTATGCTGATGACACTTCTCCAACAAATACAATTGGATCATTCACAGATGACACAAACATAATTAGTACTGAATATGTGATCAATAAAGAACTTCATAAAATAGATACATGGTTAAAACTAAATAAATAATATAATTAAATATTAATAAAACGAAATATATGATCTTTCAAATGCCTAACAACTGGTGGAAGAACTAACACTAACAATTAATGGGGTAAATATTGAGAGAGTTAAACAGTATAACTTTCTGGGCCTTACATTAGACTCGTATTTAAACTGAAATCAACGTATTGATAAAATAAGAAATATATGTTCCGGAACAAGTGGTGTAATAATTAAATTGAAGCATGTTATACCAATTAGAATAACAATTAATTACACTATACAATTAACTAATATTGCCTCACATTAACTACTGTCTAATGATCTGCGGAAACAAATGTAATCGAATAAACAAACTGCAAAAGAAAGCTGTAAGAACAATATCTTTAAGTAAATATAATTCCCACACGGAACCGATATTTAAATGATTCTCGATTCTAAAGATTGAAGACTTACTTAGTATACAGATATTACGATTTTACTATAAATAAAACATACAACTTTACCAGCATACTTTCAAAACTGGCAGATGATAGAGAACAGAAACATACACAGCCATTTCACGAAAAAATTATATAATATATATACATTCAAGATATTACACGAATTTGCAAAAAGAAGCCTTAGATACAGTCTACCACACACAATAAACAATACCTCTGATATCATTAAACAAACGATAATCACAAATAGCCTACAATGAGTCATACATTACATAAAACATAATATTACACAAGGATACAAACACACATTTACAGAAATAAATTGCTACACATGCATATATAATCATGAATAAACACCGATTCCAGTAAGACGTACAGCCATAACATACTACATTGTACCCGCACATTCACTACTTACTACACGCGTGTAGAAGCAAATATTAATAAAAACGAAAAAATAATATAATATATACATTCAAGATATTACACGAATTTGCAAAAAGAAGCCTTAGACACAGTCTACCCCACACAATAAACAATACCTCTGATATCATTAAACAAACGATAACCCCACACAGCCTACAATGAGTCATACATTACGTAAAACATAATATTACACAAGAATACAAACAAACATGTATATAAATAAATTGCTAAACATGCATATATAATCATGACTAAACATCCATTCCAGTAACACGTACAGCCATAACATACTACATTGTACCCGCACATTCACTACTTACTACACGCGTGTAGAAGCAAATATTAATAAAAACACACATGAATATACATGCGTCTAAATAGGATTGGGCAAAACCATTTCTCAGGGAG
>OZ023218.1:45928263-46175763 GCA_963995525.1 Escarpia spicata
TTCGTTCGTTGACCATGAACTAAGAATTACATGAATAGCGAGAAAGAGGAAAATGTCTCTAGAAGTTATCACAATCTGCGCATTCGAGTGCGAAAAGGCGATGGAATGTGTTTCACAGACAAAACAGCAAACGATTTAAACAGAGAACACAGGAATTGTGCACAGTTCTTGTAACCTAAAATCGTGTCTTTATAAAATCGAACATTAAGTGGGCCTGTATTTTAAACAAGTGCCGACAGACGAGGCGGAGAAGCGACCTTTAGCCTATGGCATACAGCGGTCACTGACACAGAAAGGAGCCTATATCAAACGTACTCATATGTAAGTAAAACAAGGCTACACAAATTCGACGCGGCATGCACTGAGCTCTTTCAAGGCCCAGCTGTCCTGACTTAATACAATCACGCAGCGTTCGGCAGGAACTAGCACGGTGTGCGTAGCGATGAACAGAAGCCATCGAGTCTCCGACAGATATCCTCTTGAACGTATGCAGATATCGTCACCAATAGCGGTGGATCAATTCGAACAGACACATAATTGAACTTGGCCCAGTTGCTTTATCAATGTTTAGGACAAATCAAAACGCTTTACACTTGATCGTCTTGGTTTCCGCGCCATCAAAACTTCTCTGGGAAATAACCAACCAACGTGGCAGCAATTAATGAATGTGCGACCACTTATTGTTCACAAAATGCCACCGCTGTTTGTAGCGAGGCACGTGTTTATGTAGATGTAGCTGTAGGTGTCGGAACTATGTTATTGTAGAGTGAACGAAATTACTTCTATTGACAGTGATTAATGACAGTAGACGGTGTCATGAAGTGGGTAGGCTTTGATTTATTCGCAGTATGATTGAAACAGGAACAATAGTCGATTTGTCGGATGGGTGGAAATGGGACTTTGTGTGTGTGTGTGTGTGCGTGCGTGCGTGCGTGCGTGTGCGTGTGCGTGTGCGTGTGCGTGTGTGTGGGCATGCATTCCTCATGCACACATTGACGTTAACGCAATGTTTCCTCTTCAGTATCTATTGCATGATCACCAGCGTTATAAAGATGGTTGAATAGCCAAGAAATGTGCGATGACCGGTGTTAGATGGTTTGTTGGCTAATTTTGACCCTCGAGGTCAAAATACTGTCAAGACACTGGGGTCAGAATACATCATAAATTTACCCCAGGATCAATTTACTATTGGGTCAATTTACTATAATTATTACACAGACTCCCAAAAGCTTTGCCCCATCGTACTAGTGGACACGCCGTCGCTGGTCATGTTCGATAAGCTGATTCCTGCCAACGTGTGACAACACTGTCCTACCCCAGCCACAATATCGACAAACGGCTCTATATGCTGTTGCCCATATCAAAACAACCAAAAAATATATAAATGTGATCACAACATATGACAATTATATCCCTTGATGAAGAAACACGCACACACGCGCGCACACACGCACACGCGCACACACGCACACACGCACACACGCACACACGCACACACGCACACACGCACACACGCACACACGCACACACGCACACACGCACAACACTATAGAGCAGTGTACATGGCTCCTCAACAGATTATACGGTTCGGTCATAGCATACGTTGCCTGGCCTCTAATACTCCCAACGGGAAGTCTACGATCGGGCAATCGTGATGACATCCTCGGATGAGACCGTGCAGCGATAATATAATTATTATCACTGCAAAATAGTTATTAGCTGTAATTGCAGTGCCGTACATGTAAACATGTACTGTAACTAATAGCACTTTGCCAAGTCAAGGTGGAATACATTATTATGTTCAGTAACAGTTCACCTTTCACCCAGGCCTTGTCCGCCCACTGCAGGATGTCGCCGTCCGCTATTTGTGCAATACTACGTTAGACAATTAATGATAATAATAAAAATAGTGACTTTCCATGCGCCAATATCCTCGAAAACCAAACTCAATGGCGCAACAAAACCAAAAGATTAAGCAATCTCGTTATCGTATACAATGCGTGAGTCGTCAACAAATGGATGAAAGTGCTAGGAACCTAAGGAGGATAGGCAATATTAAAAAGATAGGTTTTTAGACGACGGCGAAATTAAACTATATTTCCTTCTAATTTAAGGCTGACAGGAAGCGAATTCCACAGAGTTGGTTGGGCAACCGAGAAGGCTCGAGTTCCAACATTTGTCTTCACTCGGGAAGTGAAGATTTTAACCGGTCAACCGCAGCTGTCTGTGATTTCTAGTTGGAATGAGCATCGAATGTAGATATGCAGGTTGTTTGTATGAAAGGGCTTGATAGGCAATTGTACAAATCTTGAAAATAATCCGATATCGCACAGGAAGTCAATGCATTGATTTTATAGAAGCGGCACTAGGCGAGAAAAACGAGGAGAACGCGTGACAACCCTTGCCAAACAAGTTTGGATACGTTGAAGTTTTATTATTATAGAGGAGGGACTTGCAGTAGTCGAGTCTGCTGCTTACAAGAGCTGTTACGATAGTTTAGCAACGGAAAGTGAGATATACCGGTGAATACGGCGAAGATTACGGATATGGTAAAAACGGGAGCGGCACTGTTTGGATATGTATGTGGTGTTTAAAATTGAAGTTGTCAACAAACGTTACTCCGAGAATACGCGCCGAGGCGGCTGGGGTGATACTTTGACTCAAGATACGTGTTGGGAAAAAGCCATCACGTTTACCATGTTGCTTTGGAGTACCAATGATGAGAAATTAAGTTTTATCTGCATTTAACTTTAATTTGCTGTCATTCAATCCAATAGAAGATATCTTGGAGACAATCGCTGACCTGGTTTAAGGAGCGATTTGTACCTGGTGTAGCCAAAGAAATGTAGAACTGTGTGTCATCTGCGTAAAGATGGTGATCTAAGTTATGACTTTGAATAACAGAGCTTAGTGGCGTAGTGTAGAGCGTGAAAAGCAAAGGCCCAAGAACAGAACCATGGGGGCCCCACATGAAGTGGGCAGTACGACTGAAAAGCAGTTACCTATCTTTATGGCTTGGTGTCTGTCAGGTATGAAGAAAACCAACTCAAAGCTGTGCCCGAGGTGTTGTACCACGTTAAACAAGAATGTTGTGATCAATGGTATCAAACGCGGCAGACAGATCAAGCAGGGTAAGTGCAGTTAATTTGCCTTTATCGATATTAGTTAATGTCATTATGTACTTTTAAAAAGAGAAATTTCTGTGGAGTGAAATTGTTTGTATGCAGATTGCAACACATTAGATAAGTCATTTGTGCTGATGTGAGACCTTAGACGGTTTGCTACAACCTTTTCAAGTATTTTGGAAATAAAGCTGAGATTGGAAATGGGTCTATCACTGTTTATGTATTTAGGCAGAACTGGGTTTACATGGGCGTGTTAAGATCACCAGTAAAAAAGCCAGAGCACAATGGTGCATTTATGATATCTGTTATTGATTTGAGTAATGCATCAAGACATGCTTTCAGCAGTGTGGTCGGGAATGGATCGAGATCACAGGATTTATTTGGGGATGACATAATTAATTTTCTTACATCGTCAACTGTGGCAAGTTCAAACGATGCAAGTTGCGAATTTATTTGTGGAGAGTCAGCATTTACAATACTTGAAGTATGACCTGGGAAAGCAGATCGGATAAGACTGATTTTGTTCTTGAAGTGATTAGAGTACGAGTCACACACAGACTTGATTGATACATGATTTGGTAGGGATGGAGCAGGCCGTCTGTGTAGCATTTGATTTATACAGTTCCATAGCTGATGTGGACTATCAGAGTTATTGGAGACTATATTTGTGTAATAATCCGATTTTGCTTTGGCCATTTGTCCGTTGCAGTAGTGACATTGTCTTGAATAATGTAACCTGTCCAAGGACGAGCGTGATTTTTGCCAAACACACTCCAAATAACGACGGCGCCTTTTATATTTTTTCATTTCTGGAGTCATCCATGGAGCTGGTAGTTTGTGTGACACATAACTGAATTTAACTGGTGCATGTTTGTGAAGCATTGCCTAACGCACTTGACATTATTGCTCATACAAGACTGATACGTGTTCTTTAGGATGTGTGATAAGGTCGGATTAAAGGATATCAGCCATTAAGGCTGCAATGTTGATCCTGTGAATGGCTCTATAAAACACATTTTGTTTGGACACGGCTGGAGATATATAAACTTTGTGTAAAATTACCACCATCGTCTGTGTAAGGCGTCTCCTTTCCAAAACATTGCGTCACCCATTACGTCATCGCATCACCTTCTCCTTAGCACGCATCTTGCGCGTTTCCTCTTTCTGGGTCGCGATTCATTTGTTCTAAATGGGCCACGTGTTGTCTTGCATTCTGGCTACGTGACCTAGCAATCTCTACTTTGTTTTCACGAACTGTGTTAATATTTATATTAACTATATCGCGTTCTTTTGGTGTCCTTTATATTTTATCTTGATGTTGAAGGTGGTCATTACATGACCTTTTGTTTTGATCGTAATATGTCTATTAACTGTTTCAGTATAGACCATGTTTGACAACCGTTTGTTATCATTGTTAACCTGCAGTAATTTAAAACTTTACATCTTACGCACATAGGCTATGTTCGTTATATCTAGCAAAATAGAAGTAACCGTTTCTCGTCGTTTATTATGTCGTTACTTGGCGCCGGTGTTCTAGGCCGTCAATGTATTATGACAAAGTCTGATTAATGTTCAAAATACTACTATTGTACCTATCGAGACTCCACATGGCAACCGTTTACTCTAACAACAGTTCAATAAACAGCTGATATAATAAGCATGCACCAGTACCGTACAGTTTGCACAACTCTCAGCACAAACTGCTCGCTTGGTGCCCAACACGGCTGATATAAGTACTCGTCGCACGGGATGGAGACCATTTTCTACAGTCGTTGCATTCTTCTATATTGCTCGTTACCACTGAGTATACCCATTTTTACTTCGCACCAATCATTTTCTTTATACGACCAACTATACCCGAGAGAATCTTTTTTTTATACGACCAACTATACCCGAGAGAATCATTTTCTTTATACGACCAACTATACCCGAGAAAATCATTTTCTTTATACGACCAACTATACACGAGAGAGGTAATTTTAATACTACCAAAACATCTAACCCCAATTCTCGCTTCAGAGAGGTTGTTTTACTATATCCATAGTATTTGCTAGTAATGGGAGGAAAGGGGGCAATGTATAGAAACTGCAAGAGAATGGCGATCAACGCACTAGAGCAGATGTATAACGAAGAGGGGGTGGGATCCACAGATTTATAGGGATACTTTGTTGGGAGGGAAGATATGTACATGAGAGATGGCCTCCATCTTAGTGGAAAGGGGGCAGCAGTTTCTCAGAGAACATGCTGCGATATGTTGACAGTGGGACAGGTTGCATCTATTTAAACTAGATTCGCAGGGGGGACTCACAGAAAAGCCTGAAACTGGAGGCATAGATAAAGACAGCACAAATAAATCAGCAAAGAACAGTCTGGAAAACTCTTCTGAAGCTGGATATAAATGTGTTTGTTTAAATGCAATGAGTATAGTAAACAAAAGAAATGAACTAAACGTTATGGAAGAATATATTGACCCTCATATAATAGATCTAACCGAATCCTGGACCACCACCGATATATCAGATGCCGAATTGGGACTGACAGGATATGTAATGTTTAGAAAATATAGAATAGGAAGAAAGGGACGTGGAGTTATTTTATATATTAAAGAATCTATCCAGGCTTATGAAATAAAATTAGAAAGAGAAACAGATTGCGAAGAAGCTGTTTGGTGTAAAATAGTTACAGGAAACTCAACGTTAACAGTTGGGTTAGTTTATCGAAGTTCAAACATAAGCATAGAAGAGAATAAAAAAATACAAAACGCTATAAGGGAAGTAAGCAAACGGGACTGTATTCTTATGGGGGATTTTAACCACGGGCATATACAATGGAAATCTCTACAGAGTATGGGGAGTGAGGACCACAAGTTTTTAGTTTTAGTTCAAGATACTTTCCTTTCTCAACATGTGCTAGAACCAACCAGGGGTGAGAATGTGTTAGACATAGTTTTGTCCTCATAGAATGAATTAGGATTAAGGACATGAGGAAATATTTAGCAAAGATAGACTGGAATAACACACTGAAAAATAAAACAGCAACAAAATGCTGGAATATATTAAAGAGTGAAATTGATTGCATAGTCGATAAATTTGTACCCTTCAAAACACAAGGGAAACTTATCGAAAGAAGCCATTAGAAAAACAATTATGTATAAACAAATGATGTGGAAGTCATATAGATGTACTGGAAATGATTAAGACTACAACATTTATAAAGAAGCATTTAATTAAGCTACAGCTGAAATTAGAAATTCAAAGAGAAGCTATGAACAACAATTAGCTAGTAATATAAAACATGACAGCAAGAGTTTTTTATGCGTATGTTCGAAGCAAACAGAAAGTTCAAGATAAGGTCGGTCCTCTAGAAGATAGTGCTGGAAATATAATATCAGAGGGATTCTTAATGGCTGAAGACCTGAACGAGTATTTTAGTTCAGTGTTTACCAGGGAAGATATTAGTTCACTGCCAGTACCAGAGGCTAAGTTCAAGGGGGCAGATTCAGACTATTTAGGACAATTAATTGTAACCCCGGAAATGATAGCTAAGAAAATAAGGGCTATGAAGGATATTAAATCACCTGGAGTGGATGGGATTCCGCCTAGACTACTATTGGAAATTGTAGAAAAAATTAGCGTACCGCTTGCAACAGTTTTCAATTTGTCATTAGAAGAGGGAGTGGTTCCTTTAGAATGGAAAGAAGCAAAAATTATACCGTTATTTAAAAAAGGTTCGAGAAACAAGTCAGATAACTATAGACCAGTAAGTTTAACATCAGTGATTGGCAAATTATTAGAAAGACTAATTAAAGATCACACGGTGGATTTTCTTGTAAAACACAACTTGATAAACCCATCTCAACATGGTTTTTTTTAAAGCGAGGTCATGCTTACCAAATATGTTATGTGTTTTGGAAGACATCACTAAGTGGGTAGATGAGGGATCACCAGTAGATATCGTCTATTTAAATTTTCAAAAAGCTTTCGACAAAGTACCACATCAAAGATTACTGCTTAAACTAAAGGCCCATGGCATAAAAAATGGTATAATAAACTGGATAGAAAAATGGCTGATTGACAGAAAACAACGTGTAGTAGTTGATGGGGAAGCTTCAAACTGGAAATCGGTATTGAGTGGGGTACCACAGGGATCAGTACTAGGACCTACATTATTCTTAATATATATAAACGATTTGGATGGTGAAATGACAAGCAAGGTTGTTTAGAAGGATTAAAGTGATGGAGATAGACAGCATTTACAAGATGATCTTGACAGGTTGATCAAATGGTCTCAAAAGTGACAAATGCTGTTCAATTTTGCGAAATGTAAATGCCTCCACACAGGACATGGGAAATGGAACGAAGAGGTACACTATACAATGGGGGTACTTTACTAAGTACTACTGTAAAAAAATAAGTACTTAGGGTTAACCATTAGTACTAATATGAAGGTTTCAGAGCAGTGCGGAATTGCAGCTTCAAAGGGAAATAAAATCCTTGGATTAATTAGGCGAAATATAGTGTACAAGGAAAAAGAACTAATAATACCGTTGTACAAAACAATAGTGAGGCCTCATTTAGAATATTGTGTACAAGCGTGGAGGCCATATCGCAAGAAGGACATAGATATGCTAGAAAGAGTACAGAACAGAGCGACTAAAATGATACCAAAATTGAAGGATCTTAGTTATGAAATTCGCCTAAAAGAATGTGGTTTAACAACACTAGAGATCAGGAAATTGAGAGGAGATCAGATAGAAGTGTTTAAAATAAAAAAAATTTCAGTTAAGAAAGATAGAAGGACTAGAGGACATGAAGTTACATTAGCAAAGGAGCAGTGTATATTAGATATAAGAAAGTTCTCAGTTTCACAAAGAACTGTAAATTAATGGAAGAGATTATCTGCTGATTGTGTGGATGCTAGTAGCGTGAATATGTTTAAAAATAAAATCGACATATACCTCAGAAGGGCGGGATACACATATATAAAAGGGTTGGACTCTCGATAAGCCAAAAGGCTTCCTTGTCCACCTGCCACCTAGAGTTAATTCTCTGGGTGGCAATCTTGTTAAATCTTGTTAAATCTATTTAGTCCCACCCTTCCGTTGTGTTAATAGTCTCATAAAAAGAGGTATAATTTGGTTATGACCACAATAATTAGCTGGCCGAGAAGACATCTTGTCTTGTCTTGGTTGAGTTCTGGCCAACACTCCTTAGGAGTGATACGGTCAGGGTTGGGTGCGCGTGCTAGTTGGATTATTATTCATGCATTAAAGCTTGTCTGAATTTCTGTGGCTCTATAATGTTGACTATTGTATCTGGTGGGGAATTCCAATATTTCACTGTTCGGGGGAAATAGGAAAATTTATAACAGTTCTTGCTGGTGTTGATAGTGTTGAATGCTTTGCTATTTAGATGCCGTGATAGGCGTTGGACGGACTGGATGAGGTTTTCGACAGGCAAGGATAGGTGACCATAGATGGCTTTGTGGAATATGGCGAGGCGTTTGTTTGTTCGTCTGGTTGTTAGTTGTTCTAGGTTTATTTTATTTAACATTTCTGACACGCATTCAGTTTCTCTGGATGTATAATCGTTAAGGCAAAAGCGAGCTGCCCGTCTTTGGACCATTTCTATTTTGTTGATGAGGACCTGGGTATGGGGGTCCCACACGGATGATGAGTATTCTAAGAGTGGTCGGACAAGGCTTGTGTAGGCAATTGTTTTGATGTTTTGGGGGGACAAATAAAGATTGCGTCTGATAAATGCTAGGGTATGGTTTGCTGAGGCTGTAATCTGATTGATGTGTTTGTTCCAGGTGAGATCTTTGGTGATACATACTCCTAGATAGGGATGATTGTCGGTTTCCTGTAGTGTTGCGTTTAATAGAGTATAATTAACATGTCACAAAGCATTGTTTGGGTTAAAGTGCATCTGCCAGTCGTGTTCCCATTTTGCTAAATCATTTAGATCTTTCTGTAGTTCTTGTGAGTCAGGCTGATTATCGATTTCTCTATAGAGGACACAGTCGTCTGCAAACAGACTGACTGTGGAGTGGATATTGTCAAGTAGATCATTGATGTATATCAGGAAGAGAAGCGGTCCCAATATCATGCCTTGCGGTTCACATACTATAACATTTGTCCAGGTGGAATGTTCTCCACCGACCACCACAAAGTTAGAGATCCAGACGTGTGTTTTGTTGTGGATGCCATATATATCTTTAATTTATTTAGGAGCCGATTGTGGGGAACGGTGTCGATTGCTTTTGAGAAGTCCTTTATTATCATGTCCACTTGGAATTGATTATATAGAGAATTCGTTATGTCGTGTATGGTGAGTATTAACTGAGTTTCTGTGGATTGTTTATTGCGGAAGCCGTATTGTCTGTCTGACAACATTGTGTATCGGTCGAAATGGTCAATTAAGTTAGAGTAGATAATGTGTTCGAAGAGTTTGCAACATATGGAAGTTAGGTAGATGGGACGGTCATTTGATGGAAGGGACCGGTCTCTCTTCTTGAAGATTGGAGTGATGTTGGCACGTAACCATGAGAAGGGAAGTTTTCCTGTTATAATTGAATTTTGGAAGATTACTCTGAGGGTTGGAGCTAATTCATAGGCGGCAAGTTGTAAGATTCTGGCTCGCACTTCATCGGGTCCTGTTGATTTGTTTGTTTTTAAGTCATGAAGTAATTTGTCGATTCCTTTTGTTGTGATGGTGATGTCAGACATAGCTGGTAAGTTTGAGTATGATTCTTGTGGTAGGTTGGTGTATTCATTTGTAAAGACTGACTTAAATTGGTTATTGAGAATTGTGGCGTTAATTATGTTGTCTGATTCTATCCTGTTGTCTTTCATTAGGGTTGGTATTGCAACTGTATCAACTTTAAGGCTTTTTATGTATGGCCAGAATCGTTTTGGTGAGTCGGAACAAATGGATGATATGTATCTTCTCTGAGCATTTCTTGTCTCTTTGTGCGTGGTTTTACCAAATGTTCAAAGCTGGCTTGATCTCCATGTAGTTTGTGAGTGTTGAAAGCCATTTGTGTACGTTGGTATAGTCGTTTGATTCGCTTATTTATTCACGGTGTTTGGGTTACGCTTTGATATAATTTTTGTTGGTATGTGAGAGTTCATTATTCAGTCAAGGACAGTTTGGAATTATGTATACATTTCATCAACTGTGTTCATGGATGTATCCCTTGATACAAACTCATTGATCCGTTTGAGCAGGTCTTCTTTCAGAGCCTGCGTGTTAGCTTTGTGGTACACGCATATTTTGCGTGGTTTTTGCTTGATGAACCTGGGCTTGGAGCTGTTTATGATTATTGGGATGCGTACAACTTGTTCACGTCCAAAGGCATTGGCAATTCAAGTAGCATTTTGGATAATCCGGGAGCAGCTCCGCCTGGCTTTGCGCTGAGTAGGTCCCAATCTATGTCGGGAAGGTTAAAGGCTCCGCCTAGTCGTATATGTTCTTTGTTTGAGCGTTTAATTTTGTCCATGGATTCTCGTAGTTCATGCATGTATTCGTTTGTGTTACCTCTTTTCTTTTTGAGTTGTCAAAGTGTATTTTCGAATGATTGTATAATTGGAGGGGAACAGTTCACTTCTGTCACCTTATGTGTCTACGTGTGTTTCAGTGCCTATAATTATGTCAGTGTTGTAATTTTCAATGCACACGGCAAGGTCCGAAACTTTGCTTCTGATACTACAGAAGTTTATTACCATGGTTTTCAGGGATTGTCTCTTAGTAAGTGCTTCCTGAGTGTATATCTTAGTTCTACTTGTTTTACATGGTCTAGTACTATTCGAGTTACTGCTTGTGTTATTATTCCTGTGTTTGTATGGAGAAAGAGTGGCTAGAGTTGGGCTTAGTGGTTCACTGCAATCTGATGTGGACATGTCCGACAAGATGGAAAAGCTGTTTGTTATCGTCTATGGTTGAGTTTGAAAAAAAGTGAACTTGCGAAAATAGGAATGCCACACTGGCAGCAAATCCATGAGACTTGGCTGTTTTGGAGAGAATTATATGCAAATGTCGACATTCCCATGCAATCAACATGGTACCATGAATGGCATTGATCACAGTATGTCGTTCGCTGGTCCCATCTTGTTGCTTTTTTGTAGATGGCACAAGGGAATTTGGACTTGTATGGACCTTGGTTTGGATTAATTTCAATAGCTTGCATGAGGATTAAGATGGCATGTTGGATATTGTTGGTGTAAGGATGCTAACTTGTAAAAGTGTGTTGATTTCCATCCCGTTATGTTGTTTGTGGATGCTGGGAAGTACTTGTAATCAGAGTCTGGGGACATAAGTAGAGAAAGCTGAGGATTGGCAGTTCTATAGTCAAACTTTCACCATGGTTTTCCCAGTTCTTCTGTTCTATTCTACGTGTTAGTCCACATAGTAGTAGTATACTTATGGGACAACAGTTCATCTAGGATTTGAGCGCGATAATCACAATATGTATAACATCTCAGTATTAAAACTTGTATAAAATCACAATAATTATATAATCACAGTCGATATAGTCACAATAGTCTTCAGGATAAAATTGCTTTAACTGTAAGTCACAGTTCCTATAAATATAAAGCTGCTGTAAAATATTACATAAAAATCAAGTTGGTAAAAACGTTAAAGTAATACAAATAATAATTGCTGAAATAAAAGTTGAGTATCTGTGTTTTATTTGTTATAGGCAGCTTCTTCAGTTCAGCATATCTCTGCGAGACGTAGCTCCAACGATACGCTGCTCTGTCTGTCGTTCGTCTCCCTGCTCTCGTGATGTCGTCTTCCAACCAGTCGCTGATGTTTATAGGCTGCAGTATTTTTTTAATTTGACAGACTAAAGGAGAGCGTGTGATTTTATAACAAGACGCTTTGTGCAGTGCAACTGAAATGTACGTCTTCTCCTTGGTTGGGGCCCCAGGGCGAACAGGATAAAAAGCTTTTTGGTGAAAGGCCTATTTAATAGTAAACAGTTTATTGTATAATGTGTTTACTGTTATAAGACAACATTTGCAATCAGTTGGGGCGATTGATTTCAAATGTTGTCTTATATATGCATTGTAGTGGTGATACGCTTACATATATGTAAGTTTGCATTAATAAATGTATTCACAATGTTTGTTATGATCGATAAACGAAGCGATAAGCAAAGGATACTACGACATCTGATTCGTGCGCATCAATCTTTGTTCGAACTGAGCTGACTCTCTCGAGACTGTTCAGGCTGGAAGAAATTTGTCGACACCTTATATGCTCCAGTGGGAGCGAAGAGGATAAGTATAAAGTAAGGTGCAATACTTTAATGTCTGCCTTTCTTTTTGTTGACAGTTCGATAACGATCATTTTACTTTTACCGTGATCACCGTAATTTACCCACCCCCTTCTTTTCAAGATTCAATAACTTTATTGTCCGTTTAAAACATTGGATTAAAACCGGACATTTTCCTTTAGATACACACTGAAGTGCTAGTAATAAAATTGGTACAAAACATAAAACGCATTATGGTCAGCTCTATAAATTGGTAAAACGCATCATAATGAACTCTGAAATTGTATAAAAATAATAAATAAATAAAAACACTAACAAATAAATAAATAAAACACCCATAACACAACATTTTATATATGTTCTTCTGTAAACAGTTTACTTTAATTAAAACTAACATTTAAGATTAAAATGGTAGAGGGAATAAACGATTTCTGTTGCAACATTTTCTGGACGATATAGTTTTACTGAGGTAACATTAATGAGTACTTCCCATTCTGTAATCGTGGTACATGTCTTACTGTTTGGAGATACATTAAACAAATTACATTGGGTCAAATCGTAGGAACGTGTCAAATTACGACAGGAGATCCACAGATAATTCCTACACCAGTCCAAATTTTATGACAACAAAAAATATTAATAACTACTAGAAAGTCTTGTACTTACTGGGAAAAATGCATATTCATCATTACAGCTTTATGTGTCTACATTGATTGGGGTACAAAAATCGTACACCTGATTATCGTAGATTATGTTTTGCAGAGAACTTCGAGGCGACAAGAGACCGAGCGCGGTGGACAATCATTGTGGAAAAAGCGTCCTCGACTCATCAACAATCTTTGTTGTATCAAGGGTCATGTGATGTGAAGAAGGGGCCTAAATAGTGCATGGAATTGCATCAGTATGCGCAGCTGTTGCACAATGTGCCCACTGCAACTAGCGTACCACCCTGGTACGTCATAATAAATAGGCATAATGTGCCCTTTTGTACCACAAGAGATGTATTATGATGGAATTAGTATTTTGGGATAGATAACGCGAGGTGAGAATGACACATCAAGTCGTAATAATAAGGACGGAGTAAGTTGTTTCATTCGCTTTAATATGCTGCTACCCTCCAAATGAATTTCCTCCCAAGGGGCAATAAAGTAGTGTGATTGTGATTGACTGTGATTGTACCAGATTACCGAACTAGTTTCATATGGACCAGAATCGCCGCATCTCGACTTGAATGGAAATTGATGTGATTAATGACTTGTGAGGAGAATACAAATGGTGCTTTTATTCAGAAGTGAACGAGATGCCGTTTTCAGCGCACCCAAACCCAGTTACCAGTTGCTGGTCTCGAGGATGTATCGACGGGAAATAGGGGAGACTCCGACACCATCAGGTGAAGTTTTCTTCCCCGCCAATCCGGTTTTCTTCTGTTGTGATGCATCGCCAAAATACGTTATGTAAAACAAAGCTGTTCTACATTTATTTTGGCATTGTATTATATCTATGTTCACTCGTGTGTTAGACAATATATTGTCAACACTGAACAATGACGTAATTAAACACTGCAATGGTACGTGACAGTACATAGTGAACAGTGTTACAGCACCTTCGTCAACAAAGTAGGCTATCAACATTCTCTTTCCAAGACTACCGTTTTTGTTATCTTAGCAGCTATCATTGTCCACTATACGAATAGGCGCTAGTAGTATATGGGTGGTTACAATACGTAATCAGGGAGGGGTATGTGCTCCCATGGTCATTTTCTGATGACCTAAGGCTATTTTCTATGACTTCCTGTTCCGTTACTCCATAGCGCCATCTAGCGAATGTAATCAGGGAGGGCCATAGCGCCATCTAGCGAATGTAATCAGGGAGGGGAGCGCCATCTAGCGAATGTCATCATTTGTTGACCTAAGCGCCTCTAGTGATGAGAAGTGTCTCTAATCGTCTCAATAACTCAACAAACAACATATAATCAAAGTAGAAACTGTTTATTTATTTATTGTTACATATTCCAAATCGATAGGAAAAGATCGTCTCAATAACTCAACAAACAACATATAATCAAAGTAGAAACTGTTTATTTATTTATTGTTACATATTCCAAATCGATAGGAAAAGTGTTTGATTGTTTGTTTGTTTGTTTACATATCCATATGACAACAGCCTTCATCTTCGCTGTCAGTATGACAACAAAATACCTGTCTATCACCGGTATCTACGGGAGATGGAGTCGGTTCATACCATGGAGATACCGGTTCAATGAGAGGTCTTTTCTTTATCTCACGGAGACTCGCATAGAAATGACAATGATGCTCATCCTGGATCTCTTCTTCTCTGTAAGGTAAGTATAAAAAAACTTTGAAAACTATAGCAGCAATGATACGTTAAATCTTACATAACCACAGCGTTGCTATAACCAGACAGAGCGTTGCTAGGCAACCACAAGTTATTTTTGTGTGTGTGGACGGATGAAGGGAAGTCCCCCAGATCAGAACTGGTTAGAACTAGTTTGTGTATGAATAGGAATTAAAATTGTACACATAAACAAAATCTTGAAAACACTCATCTATTTTTTCACTATGTAACATTAACGAAGTGTCTTGTGTCTCCATACTTCCCGTCCTACACTGTTAATGAAGTGTCTTGTGTCTGCATACTTCCTGTCTCGCGACTATATTTACTATGTAAAATCCTGTCATTAACGAGCGTCTTGTTTCATGTAAGAGGAAGTTGCCAAGAACCACTATGAATAGACAGCGAAACCATCTTGAATTTGTCAAAGAATAAGGTCATTATGAATAATGTATACACGGTGCTTCTCTATCTGAGGAAATATAAAAGTACACAGTCCTAACCAACCAACCAACCAACCAACCTAGAGTGAGACAATATATAATAATAATAATAATAATTTGAACACTTACGTGCACTCTAAGTCCGATTCTTTTGTTGATTCTTTATAATCCTCTGTGTCTTCTTCTTTTTCCTCCTCTTCCTCGTATTCTTCATCATCTGTAGCTCCTTCTCGAGCAGCGCTTAAAAAAAGATGATAGACAACTGTTAAATATGATAAATGAATAATGATAGGTTATCGTCTTGTACAGTGTCATCTTGGTCAGCATCTATAACCTATCTGTTGGACACGAGAACCCGGGTAACTATATACTTTTCATATATGTGTCAGAACTAGCGGTTAAATATAAACAACTTCTAAGAACACTGTGTAATTACTTGACATCAAAGTAAATAATAATAATAATAATAGATACTCACATCTTCCTTTCTATTTCTCTCTGTTTCTCTTTCCATTCCTCTCGTATTTTAATCCAGGGTATAACTCCACGTTCAGCCATCTTGTTTTGTTGTTGTTGTGTTATGAAATGATTTGAAAACTTAACACACGAACTTTCAAGATAGCCAGTCAACATCCTGTGTCATAACGAGACACCTAATTAGTTCCCTCGGTGTAACAGTAACTACGTTAGTTTTATCAGGGCGTCTTGTGACGTTCCGTCTCGGATTAGTCTTCCTCTTTTTAACGAACCAGTTAAAGGATGTATATCCTGTCTTTCTTTGTCCTCACTAAACTAGTCCGTAAAAATAGATGCAACATCCCGGCCATCTTATTAAAGACAGGAAAATGCTCCTCCTGGAGCTCTTCTTCTCTGTAAGGTAAGTATAAAAATTTTAGCTGACCTAAGGACATTTTCCATGATGTACTTCCGTTTCCTGTTTACCCATGTAGCGCCGTCTAGCGACTCGGGCGGGTAGGACGGGCGGACAGGCGGACAGAACGGGCGGGCAAGTGCCTCCGGTGACGGAGGGGTGCGTGTGTGTGTGTATGAATGCGCGTGTATGAAATAACGAACGAAACACCAAAGTATACGTGTGCACACGAATTTTATTGACTAAAGATACAAGCGTAATAATGAGTATATGAAACCGTGTTTTAGTAACCGCAAGTATGATGATGATGAAAGTCTTTGTTTACTCATCGTCGAAATATCCATCGTCGACCATATCTCCATATACCCAATTGTCCATAGGAGGCGGCGACGCAGGCGGGCTAATATCATACCACGGTGATGGTGGTAGTACAAGCGGACGTTTTTTTAACTCCTCGAGAGTTTGGTAGAAGTACCAATGATGCTCGTCTCGGAGCTCTTCTTCTCTGTAAGATAAATATTAAAACTTTTAAAACTATACCAATGAGACCTTAAATCTTACACACATACAGTGTTATAACCAGACACAGCGTTGCTAGGCAACCACAAGTTATTTTGAGCGCGTGGACGGACGAGAGGAAGTCAGCCAGACCAGAACTAGGTCAGAACTAGCTCGTCTATGAATAGGAATTAAAACTGAATGCATAAACGAAATCTTGAAAACAGTCAATTATTTTTAATTATGCAACATCCTGGTAAAGAAGTGTCTTATGACCCACACTTCCCGTCCTGCAACTATGTTTACTATGTAAACATCCTGTTAGAACTAACGGGGAACGTCTATGAATAAATAATCACCGAGAACAGAATTAGGTTATTAATAATGTACACACTTACTTATTGGAGACGTATAATATTCATCTTGTCCTCGGGACATGCCTTGTCATGAGCGCTCGCCATCTTCAGCAGTCGGAGTGAAGTTGCGTTGTTCGAAGTCGGTAGAAAGTAATATGCTCCACTAGAGTTTTGGATAGGAAGGCAGAGAAGGCGAAGAAAGAGAGGAGTGGGAGACAGGGGAGGATAGGAAGGCAGAGAAGGCGAGGGAAGAGAGGAGAGGGATACAGAGGAGGATAGGAAGGCAGAGAAGGCGAGGAAATACTTGGGAGGTCAAGCGTATGTCAAGCGATAAAATACAAAGTTTGCAGCACTTACTTATTGGAGACGTATAATATTCATCTTGTCCTCGGGACATGCCTTGTCATGAGCGCTCGCCATCTTCAGCAGTCGGAGTGAAGTTGCGTTGTTCGAAGTCGGTAGAAAGTAATATGCTCCACTAGAGTTTTGTTAGGTTTATATACGCAAACCCGATAGAGGCGTTATGTCTTTTCAATCACGAGACAGTACAGACAATGGAGTCACGAGTTGAACTCCGCTCTCTACCCGTGCTCGTTAGCGGGTGCAGTATGAGATAAGCCGCGTGACTCGACACTCACGAGAAGCCACTACGCTACGTCCATCCATACACGTGTTCCAACTTCCAACAGTTTACTTACCACAATTCTCATTCTTCAAACTGTCATATACATCTTGTGTCACAGGTGCTCATTAGCGGGTGCATTCCGTACATGGTCTAGCCTGTTACATGTCTGCCTTCCATACATGGTCTAGCTTGTTACATGTTTGCCTTCCATACACGGTCTAGCTTGTTACATGTCTACCTTCCATACATGGTCTAGTTTGTTACATGTTTGCCTTCCATACATGATCTAGCTTGTTACATGTTTGCCTTTCGTACATGGTCTAGCTTGTTACATGTTGACCTTCCATACATGGACTAGCTTGTTACATGTTTGCCTTCCATACATGGTCTACCTTGTTACATGTTTGCCATCCATACATGGTCTAGCCTGTTACATGTTTGCCTTTCGTATATGGTCTAGTTTGTTACATGTTGACCTTCCATACATGAACTAGCATGTTACATGTTTGCCTTCCATGCACGGTCTACCTTGTTACATATTTGTCTTTCATACATGGACTAACTTGTTACATGTTTCCCTTCCATCCATGGTCTAGCTTGCTACATGTTTGCCTTCTGTACATGGTCTAGCTTGTTACATGTCTGCCTTCCATACATGGACTAGCTTGGTACCTGTTTGCTATCCATACATGGTCGAGCTTGTTACATGTTTGCCTTCCATACACGGACTAGCTTGTTACGTGTTTGCCTTCTATACATGGTCTGGCTTGTTACATGTCTGCCTTCCATACATGGTCTAACTTGCTACATGTTTACCTTCCATACACGGACTAGCTTGTTACATGTTTGCCTTCCATACATGGTCTGGCTTGTTACATGTCTGCCTTCCATACATGGTCTAGCTTGCTACATGTCTGCCTTCCATACATGATCTAACTTGTGACATGTTTGCCTTCCATACATGGTCTAGCTTGTTACATGTTTGCCTTCCATACACGGACTAGCTTGTTACATGTTTGCCTTCCGTACATGGTTTAGCTTGTTACATGTCTCCCTTCCATATATGGTCTAGCTTGTTACATGTTTGCCTTTCATACATGGTCTAGCTTGTTACATGTTGACCTTCCATACATGGACTAGCTTGTTACATGTTTGCCTTCCATACATGGTCTACCTTGTTACATGTTTGTCATCCATACATGGTCTAGCCTGTTACATGTTTGCCTTTCGTACATGGTCTAGTTTGTTACATGTTGACCTTCCATACATGGACTAGCATGTTACATGTTTGCCTTCCATGCACGGTCTACCTTGTTACATATTTGTCTTTCATACATGGACTAACTTGTTACATGTTTCCCTTCCATCCATGGTCTAGCTTGCTACATGTTTGCCTTCTGTACATGGTCTAGCTTGTTACATGTCTGCCTTCCATACATGGACTAGCTTGTTACCTGTTTGCTATCCATACATGGTCGAACTTGTTACATGTTTGCCTTCCATACACGGACTAGCTTGTTACGTGTTTGCCTTCTATACATGGTCTGGCTTGTTACATGTCTGCCTTCCATATATGGTCTAACTTGCTACATGTCTGCCTTCCATACATGGTCTAGCTTGTTACATGGTTGCCTTCCATACATGGTCTAGCTTGTTACATGTCTGCCTTCCATACATGGTCTAGCTTGTTACATGTCTGCCTTCCATACATGGTCTAGTCTGTTACATGACTGCCTTCCGTACATGGACTAGCTTGTTACATGTTGGCCTTCCGTACATGGTCTAGCTTGTTACAAGTTTGCCTTCCATACATGATCGAGCTTGTTACATGTTTGCCTTCCATACACGGACTAGCTTGTTACGTGTTTGCCTTCTATACATGGTCTGGCTTGTTACATGTCTGCCTTCCATACATGGTCTAGCTTGTTACATGGTTGCCTTCCATACATGGTCTAGCTTGTTACATGTCTGCCTTCCATACATGGTCTAGCTTGTTACATGTCTGCCTTCCATACATGGTCTAGTCTGTTACATGACTGCCTTCCGTACATGGACTAGCTTGTTACATGTTGGCCTTCCGTACATGGTCTAGCTTGTTACAAGTTTGCCTTCCATACATGATCGAGCTTGTTACATGTTTGCCTTCCGTACATGGTCTAGCTTGTTACACGTCTGCCTTCCATACATGGACTAGCTTGATACCTGTTTGCTATCCATACATGGACTAGCTTTTTACATGTTGGCCTTCCGTACATGGTCTAGCTTGTTACAAGTTTGCCTTCCATACATGGTCTAGCTTGTTACATGTTTGCCTTCCGTACATGGTCTTGCTTGTTACATGTCTGCCTTCCATACATGGACTAGCTTGTTACCTGTTTGCTATCCATAAATGATCTAGCTTGTTACATGTTTACCTTCCATACACGGACTAGCTTTTTACATGTTTGCCTTCCATACATGGTCTAGCTTGTTACATGTTTGCCTTCCATACACGGACTAGCTTGTTACATGTATGCCTTCCGTACATGGTTTAGTTTGTTACATGTCTGCCTTCCATATATGGTCTAACTTGTTACATGTTTGCCTTTCATACATGGTCTAGCCTGTTACATGTCTGCCTTCCGTACATGGACTAGCTTGTTACATGTTGGCCTTCCGTACATGGTCTAGCTTGTTACATGTATACCTTCCGTACATGGACTAGCTTGTTACATGTTTACCTTCCATACATGGACTAGCTTGTTACAGGTCTGCCTTTCATACATGGTCTAGCTTGTTACAAGTTTGCCTTCCGTACATGGAGTAGCTTGTTACATGTTTGCCTTCCATATATGGTCTAGCTTGGCGAAAAGTGAAGGAGCTAGTGTCTGCTCCTGAGGGGGAATTAGCCTGTCACGGGACCGACCTCCTAGTGGAAGTAGTACCACCTGGCGGGTAATGAAGGAGTAATGAGGGAATATTAAAGGCTAATTGACGTAGACCGAGTCTGCTGATATATATCACTCTGGGCTGGAGCACCCATGGGGAAATTTTAAGATGGTGCCCGTCTCCACGTGATCTACCCCCTGGAGGAAAGAAGTGTAAGTAGTAAGGATATTTTATTTGCTATATTGTTTGTATGACTGCCAGTTTAAATGGTTATTTATTATGATGCCTAAAAAATTGAAACTGATGACACATTCATTCTGTCATGCATTGTCCGAAATGTCATGTCTCCCTTGTAACACTTTGTCGTGATTGCCCAAAGACACACCACTCCCATGTAACACTTTGTGTCACTATTGCCCAAAGACCTCCACTCCAATATAACACTTTGTGTCACTATTGCCCAAAGACCCCACTCCCATGTAACCTTTGTGACTATTGTCCAAAGTTCCCCACTCGAATGTAACACTTTGTGTCACTATTGACCAAAGTCCCCCACTCCCATGTAACCTTTGTCACTATTGCCCAAAGACCCCCACTCCCATGTAACACTTTGTCACTATTGTCCAAAGACCCCACCCCCATGTAACACTGTCACTATTGACCAAAGACCCACACTCCCATGTAACACGTTGTCACTATTGCCCAAAGACCCCCACTCCCATGTACCACTTTGTCACTATTGCCCAAAGACCCCACCCCCATGTAACACTGTCACTATTGCCCAAAGACCCACACTCCCATGTACCACTTTGTCACTATTGCCCAAAGACCCCCACTCCCCCTTGTCACTATTGCCCAAAGACCCCCACTCCCATGTAACACTGTCACTATTGCCCAAAGACCCACACTCCCATATAACACTTTGTTACAAGACCCCCACTCCCATGTACCACTATGTCACTATTGCCCAAAGACCCCCACTCCCAAGTAACACGTTGTCACTATTGCCCAAAGACCCCCACTCCCATGTACCACTTTGTCACTATTGCCCAAAGACCCCCACTCCCATGTACCACTATGTCACTATTGCTCAAAGACCCCCAATTCCATGTAACACTTTGTCACAAGACCCCCACTCCCATGTAACACTTTGTCACAAGACCCCCACTCCCACGTAACACTTTGCCACAAGACCCCCATTCCTATGTAACACTTCGTCACATCACCAGTGTGACATACTTTATGGCTGCCCCCTGTGTATAAGAACCATCACGTGACACGACTCACCGAGCAGCCTTCGACCTTCTCGAGAAGGAAGGCGAGGCTCTTGAGGGTGTCCTCCTCCTCTACGTCCTCCGCATCCTCTACTGCAACACCAAGGCACTACATCACAACACAGCATCACATCACAGCACCACATCACATCCTCCAGTACAATACCACAGCACAGCACAGCATCACATCACCACTACATCACATCAATACATGATTACATCACAATACAGCATCACAACATAGCATATCATCTCATCGCATCACATTCACTACATCATGTCATCGCATCACTACCCATATACTACTGGGGCTGGTTTCTGCCTCCAGCGATGACTGTTTGCTGTACTGTTATGTTGACTGGAGGAGGTTCGCTTGTATACATGTAGTTTCCTGTTTTATTGAAATGTGTAAGCCACAAAGAATGCGTACACATTTAATTACAGTTCATTAATTTTGCACCAGTATCTCCTTGATATTTCTGCTCAAAAGTGTCGAGATAGCTATTTCGAGCGGTAGTTAAATTTTTATCAGAATCAGGTAATCAATGGCTGGTGTAATTAGTACAAGTATGGTTCACTTGTTTAATTTAGTATTGATCTGAACGACGCGCACGCACACACGCACACTCACACACGCACACACGCACACACGCACACACATACACGAGTGGGCGTGCACACTTTATGGGGGCATTCAGTTTTTAATATTATAGGTACACTATCACATAGACAAAAAGGGGCAGGATGGAATATCTCAATATCCACTACCTGTATGCAAAGGATCATAGGAACATTAATTTTGTTAAACAAATTGTCTAAACGTTACCCACAGGTTCGTTGTTGTCGTTCGTAATCATTCGACACAAACGGGGCCGGACTACGATTTCGCGTCCCCAAAGGTCGACAAGCCTTCTCTTGAGCACGTAATTCCCTTAGGCTTTGGAACGCTCTGTCTGTTGAGCTACGAAAGCAACGAGATTCTGCGTGTTCTAGGAATAATCGGTAGGCCCTTCTCTTCCAACAAGTTTTCTCATAATTTTAGATATGTGTAATAATCTTGTTTACATCTACTTTCATTGTTTTATAACGTGTAATAATATGTATAAATAAATAAATAAATTTCATTTTATTTTGGTTTGATGATGCGTCAGTCCACATCTGTTCTGATGACACTGTCACTATCGATCTACAATCGTACGCCCCAACTAAGAAAGGACTAATGTCAAATTGTCAATCTGCAAATGGTAGGCCTAAGACTGACAAACAAACAAACCTCCTCGGTCAAATACAAACAGCATATGTCAGTTGGGTTGTGACTAGGGCCGGAACGGTACACCGGTGCGATATACGATAGCAGGCAAAAGAGTATACCCGATGCTAGC
The DNA here is from genome assembly GCA_963995525.1 of Escarpia spicata. Lineage (NCBI taxonomy): Eukaryota > Metazoa > Annelida > Polychaeta > Sabellida > Siboglinidae > Escarpia > Escarpia spicata. Next base: position 45,951,337 of record OZ023218.1, read on the forward strand.
CAAACTGGCCAAGTGTGTTCTGTCGACACCGGGAACATCTGTTCCAGGTGAACGTGTGTTCAGCACATCTGGGGACATCGTGGCAGCTAAGCGTGGCCACATTGCTGTTGCAAATAGCCAGCTGGAGTGATATGCAAGACTGCAAGTGCAACAGGTGCAGCCGAATCTGAAACAATGGACTTCGTTTCAATGGTTCACAGTAAATAAACGAGTGTTTTAGTTGCTGTGCCATTATAGTCAATGTAGTCTGTATCGCGATACGTATCGTATCATGACATCTGTATCGCGATACCTATCGTATCGCGAAGTACTGTATCGTTCCGGCCCTAGTTGTGACGTATAGTGCGAAGGGCGACTTACAAATACATTAATTATAAGGTGATCTTGCAGACTATTCCGCACTGAAGTGTCCTTATATTCCCATCCATTCAATGGGGTCTGACCTCTGCATACCACGCACAGGAAGAGATGTGTTATTAATGGAAAGATAGAGTAGCGATTCGCAAGTACAGCTGACGTTAGCGTTAAAGTGTAAGGGGTCAATATTTATTGCTGCACCCGCGAACCCAGCACGGGCTAGTATCTGTGCTGCATTCCACAACCCGGTCTAGACTGAAGTTATTGTCTGTATCAAAGAGTCTTGTGCCGCTCCTTGTCGTGGTTCACTTGGGATCAGTCCAACAAGGAGAACGGTTTCCTGCTTTTGCTATTGTTGGTGCCAGTGACGATGCTGCTGTGGCTGCTTCTGCCCTAACCTTACTGTTAAAGGGACGTAGTATGTTCGTCTGCTCGGAATTAGCGGTCGTAGTATTTTGTAACAGGAAATATGCTCTGTTGAACGTGGTAATATTGAACATCAAATGATATAGCAGTTACCTCTGCCCGATTCGGCCGTATTGCCAATAAAGCTTATTTTGAAACTGGATGTTTTGTTTACTATTTGAACATGTTCCCGAGGTCGTGCCTTCAAATTGAGACCGTTGTTACGGGCTTACTAAACAACATTTGGCGGGCAATATACATTCAACACATTTAGCATAGTCTTAAGAACATTATATTAATTAGTAAATGAAAAATAGGAACTGAGGCTACCAATCAACTCAGCCAGTCGGCAGTATTCCTGTCTGGCAATTACTAACTTAGCCCGTTTGGCTGGTTCATATGTCGCTGTTCCTTCCATCACGCCCATAAATTATGAGTATGTGCAACTAATTAACGGTCCTTGTCATCATGTAATTTTCGTCATAGCGGACGTTTTCAATGATGTCCTAGATTTAGTAAACCAGTGTTATAATATGTCTGTCTATTCGAACATAGAAAGGGATTGTCTATAAGGATCAAGACTAGTAGAATGGAATGCTATTAACATGTTTTAATTAGAGTCCCTACCGTTGATGTGTCCTGATATGAAATACTTTTATTTTAATTACTTGCATTATAAACACAATTACTACTTGTAGACACTAATAATAGGAGTCCGACATCGACATAAAGTTAGTAAACATTCATCAAAAACAGCATGCTTTATCTAAAACTTTAAACAGACAAGGCTAAGGTACGAAGCAATCCTTACAATATATTAATAATATATGTGAACGCTAATAACGTTATGTTATGGTGTATAGAGCCAAACAGTTTTGCCTTTTTTCAATAAACATTTTACCAGATCCTATCAGACCAATTGAGTCAGGTGAAAATAAATTTATATATATATATATATATGACAGAAAGCAGGCAAATTCGATTGAATGCAAATGTTTCAAGTTGAAATGCTGCTTTCGATAACTGCATACAAATGTTTTGGGGTTGCAGTCGTGTGTATTGGTTTTATACTAAAATGTGTGATACATTTACAATACAACACAACAAAATGTACAACAAGAAAGACCATGATTCCACAACGTGCTTATTAGGGAATATTTTCAACTAGCTTGTTGTGAAAATGGATTAACAGGTCAGACAAAGATTCTATCACCTGCTTGTTACACAGCATATTTTCAAACAAAATGTTGTGAAACAAAATTCAAAAGTTTGCCAATGACTGTACAAGGTGCTCATTACGAAGGATATTTTGAATGAGCATATTGTGAAAGTGGATTTACAAGTCGACAAAGATTGCAAAATATTCTAACGATTTAGCTCACTACAGAGCACCTTTCAGTCTGACAAAGGGCACATTGTGAAGCTACACAAGTCAATGTAAGAATCAATACCAGATATGTAGTTTATTATGCAGTAACAAATATGTATCAGGTGCACAATTTAACAATAATTACAAACATTTATGCAGTTAATATTATTTTTGTTTGGGAATGCTTATCGATTTTGAGATTGACCAAACCTTGTATCTTGATGCGCCTCTGACCTTGGTTTCCATGGATTTAAGTGGAACAAAAGTTGTCTTATTATTATTCAACAGCAGATATTTTGAGTTTGCATTAGAAGGCAAATGCACGGGAAATGTCCTGGCTGCATTTGAAAGCACATTGAAATGCAATTTTGTTAACAAGCCTGGTAGACGGGTCGATCTTTGTGAAAAAAATAATTTGGGAACCTTTCTTACACTCAATCAATCAGTACTTTATTTCCAACACTAAAATCATAATTAAAACTGTTACAGAAATATATGCTTTTGTAAATGCAACAAAACAATAACACATCTATAATTTAATATTTCTTTAATATAGTGTAGCATCATTTTTGACATGGAAAATGCACCCAACACACAAATTGACTCCTAATTTATTCTAACACACTAAGAGATATAAACCTATGACAGTATTTATAAACACATAGGATACCTCATCTTAAGAAAACACATTTTAAAATAGTGATGAACTTGTATTTCAACATGAAATTCCAAGATTTATTTTAGATAATCATCTTCTGTCTTTGGTGAGCGTATTTAATAACACACAGTTTGGTAAGCATAAAACTTAAATTCTTTGGTCGTACCTGCAGTTTCCCATTCCCTGCCATGGCAACAAAATATCATATCATATCAACATTTCTACAATATCACCAACAACCTACAGTAAAATAACTAGAAACAATCAACAAAGAGGTCTCTGGTTGCCATCTGATTAATTGAATCATGCTACCATGATGAGTAGAATTCTCTCCTGCTTGATAACAGCGTTCATGATTAGAAAACTTACATATGACATTGATAAAGAACTTTCAAAAAGCACCACCAGAAGAATGACAAGAGCTAAAAACGACAAACTGCATGATTTATTACGATTATCATCAATTTACCTGCCCTCCTGGATATAATATCTTTTAAATATGTAATATCACATATAGAAAACTAAAAAAAGATTTGCGTATCATCGCCACCATTACTGTTGCCAACATGCATATCGATGCAAGATACACGGTTAGATTGCTTGTAAATACCTCAACTCGTCTGACTGTTTTCCTTAACCATTATCATAGCAGATTAAAATTATGAAAAAATACATATGTAAATGCAAAACGTATTAACTCCAACACTGAATCATGGTAAACACAAGCACGTTGGGTTCAAATTAATCAAGCACATTCATATTAATTTACGTAGCCTGTATAGATCTGTGAAACATAGTGAAACGGGATGTGGACAACCACAGAGTTATCACAAACATTGAACCCGTGCAGTGGTGTCTCGTCTGAGTATAGCCATGTTACAACCATTCTACAGGTTTCTTTAGAATCGCCATCAGTTCCGCTTCTTTCGACCCCTCCTCAGGCACGTGACCGTACTCCCATTTCTGAAGAAAAAAAAACATCAACATGTCAACATAGCAAAGCAAGTATACAAAGCTAACAGATCTCATACATTCTCAAGGTCAAAAAACATGACGTGTTGTGGTCGCAAAAACATGCACAGTTTGCTGGCTAAGTAATAGCTTTGAAAGAAAATATGCTTTTGGGAAAATAAATTTGCCTTTTTCAAAAACACCAAAGTTGCTGATTAAAGCAGATTCGTTTTTTTTTCAGAAACAGAATTTTGAAATGGAAAATCGGTAGCCCTAAAATTGGCAGTGATAATTTAAACTTCAGTACACAAACAGTAGGTAGAAAATTTCGGGCCTGAAACTTTGCAAGCTGGTAACCTTTTAAATCTACTGGGCCACTGGATAAAAAAAGTTTAATGTTCAGGTCTGTACTGTATGAAAGAATATACAGACAAGGAACTATTATATCTACACTCACCGCATACAGAGGCAGAGACATGAGGATACTCTCTATCCTCGCATTGGGTGTCATCAGCCCGAACTTGGTGCCACGGTCGTAGATCAAGTTGAACTCTGCGTAGCGACCACGGCGCAGCAGCTGCCAGTTCCTGCAGGTACACAGAGGACACAGCTACAGGCACTGAATGACATGGACACAATACAGTCCCAAAGGTTGTTTTTTTCTTTCTAGTAACATAATACTGTCTGTTTATATAGGTACTGTGCCAGAAAGTATCTGCTGTTATTGTTTTCTCAATAACACGTGGCTTCTACTCAAGAAGAATATACATTTTTTTCTTCAAAACTGGAACACCTTAATTTTTCTTGACATATCTTTAACATTCCTGACATAGTCATGCTATAACCAGCAATTTAACCATGCAATTCTAATGATGTATTGTGCTGCCACATAGCGACTATAGTGATGACTAATTACAATTCATGGTGCTGCCACCTGGCGACGGTGTTGCATACTAGAACTTTGTGCAAACCTGGAGTAACCTCAAAACCAACGATTAGATAGATCTATGTGCTTAGTAGTACTGCCAGAATAAAAATTACATCAGCCAATTTTTATTATATTATAGTATTATATTATTATTATATACGATGTGGTTATAGAACTGCTGAGAATATCAAAAGCATGGTGAAATATGATTACCCTTTGACTACAACTTCCAGACTTCTGCTACTAATTTGAAGTCAGGTAATATCACTTATAACAGCCACAGTTATTTTCCCTCAGCCTAACCTGTGGCTATGCCTAACCTAGTTGTATGGCTAATAATTCAGATCGGTTAACTAACCAACTGCAAGAGTCCACATATCATTTTGCCCCCGTTGAATCTACATTTAGAATATCACAGACTGTAATGTGAGCACACATTTATCCATGTAGTTTTCTAATGAAATTATGAACTGTTGATATTTTCTGAAATGTTGGTCCTGCTAAATGCAATAAAAACCATGTAACATAACTGGAAGATATTCTATCTACCATGGGAACATTAAAAAAACCAGTGCTTCAGTTTTCTTGACAGTAACATGCAGTTGACAAAGATGGACTGTCAAACAGCTGTGGTCACCTACGTGTTCAGTGAGTGAGTGACCAGAACTGACCTGTCGGAGTCTGTGTACTTGTCATCTTTGCGTTTCTTCACTATTGGAATGTAAGACGGGACGATGGCAGCAGCACAGCTCTGAAAGTAACATCCATGAATTACAATAGAAATAGTTTGCACACTTAAAACTGTCCTATGCAAGAGGGACCTCAACGCAGGCACAGGCGACACTTGAGTGTTTCACGCAGTGACGATCACTCTTACAGAACTGGATCTTGTTTGGATTTTGTAAATTGAATTTGGTGAGCAAATGAACTTTACACACAACTACAGCACTTTGTAGTTTTGTTTCAAAGTTGTTTCACGTAAATATTATAGCATTTACCAACGCCATACTCACAGATGCGAAATCAAAGAGTTTATCTTGGTTGGGTGTGTCCAGGTCATCAAAGAATAGTCCACCCACTCCACGACATTCATCTGAAAGACACACATGAAAATCTTCAAAACAATGTTCTTAATTTTTCTCTTCGTTTTCAGTCAGATCATTGGCCCCTAAGATCAAGCCTCTACATAAACCCACTTATACTTCTAAACAAATAATATATGTTTTGTATTCTGGGTACCTTCCACAATCATGGTTGACCAATCCAAAATTATTTTGTTCTAAAATATTTATAAAATTTTTCCAGCAATTTTTGTTCCTATGTACAATCAGGACTTGACTTACTTGACTTGACTTAAATGCCTAGGCCAATTTGGCCCCTCGCTATCCTGGATGTCACACCTCTCCATTTCGTCCTGTCTAGAGCACATCGCTCTGCTGTTAAAAAGCAGGAGTCCAGTGTCCTGTCTAACTTAGTCACTCCACCTCTTCCGTGGCTTTCCTCATTTTCTGTGTCCTTTAAAGTCTTCCATGATAGCTATTTTTATGAGGTTTACGTTTGGCATACAACAGACATGTCCAAACCACCACAGTCTTCTACGTCTACATCTGAGATGGATTCAGGGTTGAATGTCTCATCTCTGATCTAGCTATTTCGAATCTGTTTGCCCTAGTAACACCTAACTGATAGCCTGCAGGCAACGCATCTCAAAAACTTGAAGAGACTGTGTCTCTTGCGATCATAGTGTCCAGGTTTCATCGTGGTGTCCAGGTTTCATCGTAGTGTCCAGGTTTCTGCACCATAGATTGCTAATGTAGTATGAGGGCCCCCCATATATTCTGACATTAATTCTTATTGAGATGCCTCTGTTTGAAAATATGTTGTTTCTGAGTCTACCAAAGGCTACTGATGCTAAGGCTTTTCGCCTGCCAACATCCCTCTTTGCAGAAAGTACGATGCTGCCTACGAAGCAGAATTCTCTATCAGTCTTGAGTTCTTCATTTTCCAGGATGATATGCTTGTCTGATGAGGTGATTACTTACATTTAGAGAGGTCTACACATGTATTTTCATACCCCATTTGTTGCAGGCTACCTCAAGCTCTTCAGTTGCAATCAGGTATCATTCATAAAAGAGAAATATGACTCATTTCTCACTTGATAATTAGATAAGAAATTTCCTGATGAATCGTAATAACTACACAACACTACAGTGGTGCCAACTGGAGAGTGGGTGACAACTCAATTTATCCACTGAGAAACCTTGGTGCCTGCGCTACACCACACACTACTTGCGCCGGCCCACCCAAGCTCGACAATACTCCAGCCACATACGTGTGGCTGACACAGAGTTCTGAGCTGTAGATAAGAAGAAGATGCCCGAGAGGAGATACACTTCCACTGTCTCCAAGTTGGCATACTTCCACTCACCCCTGTGTTTGATGTAGAAGTATTCGTCACACCAGGCCTTGAAGCGCTTGTAGTAGTCAGGGCTGTGTTTGTCACAAGCTGCTTTCTGCTCCTTGTGGAAGTGGATCGCATCCTACAACATTCACTGAGTTGTTGGATAGGAACAAAGCAAGGCTGCTTTCACGTAGTATTCATACCAGACATTTGATTAACATTCCTTAGGTGATAATGGTCATTCGTAATAGTATGAAAGTTATCTTCCATTGTTCTAATCTATGTAAGCCATAGGAAGAGTAACAGTGAGGATAATTTTCGAAAAACAAAAGTGTTACAGATCCTTTCTGGGGTCCTAGATGAACCCTGAAAGTTAGGTGCGCGACATGTGCAGTACCCAGGAGTACCTTAACATACACACATATACACTAACTGAACTCTAGTTAGATGACATGTCATAGATTAACCTCTGGAAGTTTGGCACCTCAGATGGAAGGCATCTAGGCATAGCGTGACATACATACACACTCTAAGTGAAAGATAGTTAGATTGCCCTGCCTACCTCTCTGTCGAGGATGTAGGGTGTGAGGTCTGTGCCGCCCCCGAACCACCAGTGTTTCTTGCCACTAGCCTCCTCCACCTCAAAGTAGCGGTAGTTGAAGTGGACAGTTGGAACGTGTGGGTTACGCTGAAACACAACACCCACCACACTCAGACGACTGTAGGCATAATCTATATATTAATACCTTAATTATGGGATATTGTATGTATGTATTGTATGAATTAATTTTATACTGATATACATTTTAGAAAAAACCTATGTTTAAATACTGGACTACCCAACTGTATACTTAAAAGTTGAACACACATTTTATATATACTTTTTATTAACCATCTATTGTTTATTCCATGTGTGTCTATATCTTTGTATTTTTTAGTTACTTCTAATGTATGTATACATGTAGACTTTTGTCTGAAATAAACATTATTATATTATTATTATTATAGTATATCTCTTACTAGGTGCCAAAGTCCATTGGCTACTTCCTGTGTTCATTCATGTCTTTTGTAACACACTATTACTAATTGCCTAAATATAGACTGCTATGCTATAATGCTAGCAGTGTGAATATGTTCAAAATAAAACTGACAACTATCTGGGGAGGACGGGTTATACGTAGGTGGAAAATTGTTGGACTCTCGATAAACCAAAGGCTTCCTTGTCCGCATGGCGTCTGGAGCTTGTAGCCCTGGGTGGCAATCTTGTTAAATCCAAATGTGTTTTATTGAACCATTTATTGTTGAAATTTAACTTTGAGTGTCTTTGGAGGAAAGAGTTTGTTTACTTTTGAAGGCACCACCTCAGGCCCAATTACTGATGATATGGATCCATGTGCATCACGTGATACGTCATCAAGCCCCGGTTGGGTTAGAACCTTTTTTGCAATTATCCCAACTCATTATTCAGGGATTTAAGTAACAGCGTGGTGACTTTTGTAAACACTGAACTGCTGAATTCAAAAGTAGTTTCTGCTTTGTTGAAACATATATGGCCAGTATGCATGTTAGAAGATGCATAGTTGAAACATATATGGCCAGTATGCATGTTAGAAGATGCATAGTTGAAACATATATGGCCAGTATGCATGTTAGAAGATGCATAGTTGAAACATATATGGCCAGTATGCATGTTAGAAGATGCACAGTTGAAACATATATGGCCAGTATGCATGTTAGAAGATGCACAGTTGAAACATATATGGCCAGTATGCATGTTAGAAGATGCATAGTTGAAACATATATGGCCAGTATGCATGTTAGAAGATGCATAGTTGAAACATATATGGCCAGTATGCATGTTAGAAGATGCACAGTTGAAACATATATGGCCAGTATGCATGTTAGAAGATGCACAGTTGAAACATATATGGTCAGTATGCATGTTAGAAGATGCACAGTTGAAACATATATGGCCAGTATGCATGTTAGAAGATGCACAGTTGAAACATATATGGCCAGTATGCATGTTAGAAGATGCATAGTTGAAACATATATGGCCAGTATGCATGTTAGAAGATGCACAGTTGAAACATATATGGCCAGTATGCATGTTAGAAGATGCATAGTTGAAACATATATGGCCAGTATGCATGTTAGAAGATGCATAGTTGAAACATATATGGCCAGTATGCATGTTAGAAGATGCATAGTTGAAACATATATGGCCAGTATGCATGTTATAAGATGCACAGTTGAAACATATATGGCCAGTATGCATGTTAGAAGATGCATAGTTGAAACATATATGGCCAGTATGCATGTTAGAAGATGCATAGTTGAAACATATATGGCCAGTATGCATGTTAGAAGATGCACAGTTGAAACATATATGGCCAGTATGCATGTTAGAAGATGCACAGTTGAAACATATATGGCCAGTATGCATGTTAGAAGATGCACAGTTGAAACATATATGGCCAGTATGCATGTCAGAAACTGCATAGTTGAAACATATATGGCCAGTATGCATGTTAGAAGATGCATAGTTGAAACATATATGGCCAGTATGCATGTTAGAAGATGCACAGTTGAAACATATATGGCCAGTATGCATGTTAGAAGATGCACAGTTGAAACATATATGGCCAGTATGCATGTTAGAAGATGCACAGTTGAAACATATATGGCCAGTATGCATGTTAGAAGATGCATAGTTGAAACATATATGGCCAGTATGCATGTTAGAAGATGCACAGTTGAAACATATATGGCCAGTATGCATGTTAGAAGATGCATAGTTGAAACATGTATGGCCAGTATGCATGTTAGAAGATGCACAGTTGAAACATATATGGCCAGTATGCATGTCAGAAACTGCATAGTTGAAACATATATGGCCAGTATGCATGTTAGAAGATGCATAGTTGAAACATATATGGCCAGTATGCATGTTAGAAGATGCACAGTTGAAACATATATGGCCAGTATGCATGTTAGAAGATGCACAGTTGAAACATATATGGCCAGTATGCATGTTAGAAGATGCATAGTTGAAACATATATGGCCAGTATGCATGTTAGAAGATGCACAGTTGAAACATATATGGCCAGTATGCATGTCAGAAACTGCATAGTTGAAACATATATGGCCAGTATGCATGTTAGAAGATGCATAGTTGAAACATATATGGCCAGTATGCATGTTAGAAGATGCACAGTTGAAACATATATGGCCAGTATGCATGTTAGAAACTGCATAGTTGATATTGTGTAACATGATCTGACAATAAAAATGAGCAGACAAGCTGTTTTTAAACTTTTGAGTTTTGAAAATACGACACACTTACAGGATGGATGACTGAGCTAATTCCAGCGGCAAAGAACATGAGCTTGCCTTGTTCCAACTTCTTACCCCTGGATGACAGAAGTACAGTCAACATGGATGACAGAGGTACAGTCAACATAAAGCACCTCGCACTAACTCATGTACAGTGTGCATGCAACATTCTGTTAGGCAATTTCTCAAAGTGATGTTGCATTTATATACATTCCTCCAGTGAAGCAGAATCCTATGCATATACCAGCTAACGGTTTGACATATATCTTGGTAAAGCATATACAATTTACTTAGTCACACATGCATAATGTACATACATAATTATAACGTTAAACTTGTTATGTGCGTCTGTGCATGCATGTGTGTAACATTGAGATTCTCTGAAACCTCTGAAGGTTTTGTGTTTCATTACAGCCACACAGAATTCTTTTAATCTCAACTCATACACAGAAGCATGTTTGTCTATGATTTGTCTATCCACATATATAACTTGCACTGACTCAGACACATACACAATTTAACAACATTTTAATAAATGTAAGACGATCTGCCATCCAAGAAAAAAATAATTTCTTATATAGTGCGGAGTCCACTATCCATTTTTCTCATTTCACCATCAGCAGGACTTCTCACTCCCAACACCAACTAGACTTTCAGCCATGCAGCAATTACTGCACAAAGGCTTTGTTCATGCATATCCACCATTGCCTACTGCCAGGTACTGTGTATGTGTAAATGAACTGGGCCACCAAAATTGCCCAAGCTTTGAAAAAGAAACGCAGGAAGCTTTGAACCCTAATTCCCTTGATTGAGAATTCAGTGTTCTAATGACTAAAATACTACACGCCATGTACTGAGTAGAACCACACTACAGCAGAGAGAGGCATCTGATTCAAGCATGGCAACCAACATATGCCTAGCAACATTCACCAATAAAGCCATGCAATGGCTGCAGCACAGAAGCTTCCGGCAGCGGAGGCAAGAATCTGGCCGGGGCATTCACTACCATTTGCTTCATTCTGCATACAACATTGAAAGGATGAATAACTATGAAAATTGCATCAGCATTATGACTGTACAACTAACTTAATATGTTCTTGTCATTTGTTTTATTTTGTTCACTTTTCTGCTTTAATTACACAATAACAATCATTGTCTGTGATGAATGAACACATAGTACTGCTACCCCAAAATCTGAAAAATTTAATTCTGGACTGAACAAAAGCCCAACTTCAGGGGTTTCCCCCTGAGAAACTATCCAATGAAGGCAAAAATGAGTTCAGAATCAGATTCGGCAGGTAAATTTGAGATAATAAAGCAACTTGTAGCTTAATGTCTTAAAAACAAAGAAAGTGTTAGCATTTAAAAATCATATGATCCATTCGCGAGTACGAAAAAGTACAACAGGCACTACCGGGTACATTCAATCAGCCATAACTTTGTAAGTACCCGGTAATTAGAATTTGGTATTGACAGTTTGCAAGCAGGCACCATTTAGATAGGTGCACACGTGGGTGAAATTTAATAAAAAATCTGAGATGGTAACCCGGGGACCTCTGGTTGAGTTGGCATAGAATGACCCAAAATGCTAAATATAAATAATATGAAATATTGTTAAAAGAAAAGAAAACTTGACAACCTAAATCGCACATAATATATATTTTTAAAAGTATAATCTATAAATAAATAAATATACATTGGGAGTCAGTAAAATATTAATTAATAAAAAACCAACCTAGTAAATAATTAGTTGTCATTTAAAAATAATAAATATATTGTGATATCAACTATGTGACACATAAAGATTACATATTATAGGCAAGTTTAAAATAGCTAACTTTATTATGAGTTTTGAAATTGTTGATAAGGTACATAAATAATTTGTATAACATTTGCATGAGTATTCCGGTAGGCACATAGTTGAGACATCATGGGGACCTGGATAAGTCAGAACATGTTCAACCCTCACAGATGGCTAAGTGCTTGGGCATGGTTCATACTGTCAGCAATCCAATGCCACCGGTCTTCTGGGAGAATGTGACAGCTTTAATTTTCACATTATTAAATTAGTGGACATTACTTCCATTTCAAATCGGCCTTTATTTTATCACATATAAACAAGGCATCATTAATAGCACGCATAATGTGTTGTCACATTGTTGTAAAAAAAGAACTCTGAACACATGTTAAAACAGCTACATGAAATTATGCGCAGATGTGCCCATGAGCGCAAACAAAGAAAGATGTTAGTCACTTTGAAATCAGTGTGCGGGGCAATGCATTCAGAGGCAAATACTCACTTCATCACTAAGCTATAAAGCAGAAGAAAATAAATACCATGAATAGAGATCCTTGATACAAAAGGAAACACTCGGAGTAAAACACTGGCACATTCTCCCAAATGTGCTTGTGTGATCAGTCAACCAATAACACTGACTGTACTGGTTGTCTATCCAGCATTTAACCGTCAAGTGAATTGAGTCACAACAACTTGAATATTTCCTTTTTAGTTACGACTGGCCATGCCTCACTCAGATGCTGTTTTTTTGATTTTACAAGACTGGTTCGTAAAAATAACTGACAAAGAAATAATATCATTCTCAATTTACACCCAGATGAGACATCTAAACCATATTTTCAGGAGATAATTAATGTCAAAATATTTAAAATAACAACAAATATCATCCAGTTGCTTAACGTTACAGCCGTAACCATATTTGCATGATGTCGCAACTGTTGACACACAATATAAATGTGAACATTCCTACTCTACATGTACTGTGAATTCTAAACAAAACTACAAACATGAGTGAAGTTAAACTGTGGTCCTTATGACTATTAGCAGTGCTTCTAAACCCAACAGTCATACTCTTCGCATCATACAGCATTAGCCTAAACAATGATATTATAGATCTAATACAAATAACACACGAGATCTACCTAACACAGTTCACTGGGTTTGTAGATCTAATACAAATAACACATGAGATCTACATATCACAGTTCACTGGGTTTGTAGATCTAATACAAATAACACATGAGATCTACATATCACAGTTCACTGGGTTTGTAGATCTAATACAAATAACACATGAGATCTACATATCACAGTTCACTGGGTTTGTAGATCTAATACAAATAACACATGAGATCTACATATCACAGTTCACTGGGTTTGTAGATCTAATACAAATAACACATGAGATCTACCTAACAAAGTTCACTGCGTTTGTAGATCTAATACAAATAACACATGAGATCTATCTAACACAGTTCACTGGGTTTGTAGATCTAATACAAATAACACATGAGATCTATCTAACACAGTTCACTGCGTTTGTAGATCTAATACAAATAACACATGAGATCTACATATCACAGTTCACTTGGTTTGTAGATCTAATACAAATAACACATGAGATCTACCTAACAAAGTTCACTGCGTTTGTAGATCTAATACAAATAACACATGAGATCTACCTAACAAAGTTCACTGCGTTTGTAGATCTAATACAAATATGTCTCCTTTCATTCCACAAGCCTTTATCAGGAGTGTTTCCCTTGGTATATGACAAGTGAGGTGCAAGGCAATTTTGTCACCTGCTTTGCCTAATATTTTCTGAAACAGCCACCATTTATCGCACCAAAGAATGTTTGTTATATCTGGATGAATACACTTTTTAAAATTAATGGTCTGGTTTGTTCAGAGCCAACAACAGGTTGTGTATGGATTATGAAATTGAATTATATTCCCTGTCAGTGTCAATGGGTGAGTCTGCAATGTGTCAAATTTCAAGGTTTGAAGGTGCTCCACATTTGTATTGACTTATTTTAAGGGGTATATCCTGGACCCACTTTGCACACGATTTTACCCAGGGGAAACACTGATAATGTTTATGTCGTTTATTTCTGCATGTCAACCAACAACGTCTATGAGAAGTGACAGGGAAGATGTGTTACCTTGAACGCATCTGCTGGGCGGCACCTTCAGGCAGCGGGCCTGACACGACAGAGACGTTGACACCCGCCTTCTCAAACACCTTGCTGTCCTGCATGACACACGTGACACCGCCGCCACCCTAAAAGTAAAACACCCTTCACTTCAGTCACCTTACTCACATCGCACGTAAACACACTTCTGACACCTGTATTTCTGACCTGAATCTGCTGTACACAGATAAGGAATAACACATGGTTTGTTGACATCCTATTTCTTATTTCTGCTGAGGGTTATCCAGATATCCATGTTATATGTCTTCCCTGATAACATGCATTCCAAGAATCCTGTGTCAAGCACCTTATGCATGTGTCACAGATGGATCTTCTGTGGATGAAGACATAATTGTCTAATTTGTGATAATCAGTGACAATTGACAAGACAAAAAGCAGTGTGTAGTTTCATATTTAACACAACTTTGTACACAACGTGGAACTGATTGACTTTTATTATGGGATTCAATGAGAATATATTTTTATTTATGTATTATTATTACTGTGTGTGTGTGTGTGTGTGTGTGTGTGTGTGTGTGTGTGTGTGTGTGTGTGCATGTGCATGCGTGCATTCAAATATGTCCAAGTTCTCCTACTACAAGACTGGTGCTACATCACATCTGTTACTGATGGCACAAAACAAACTATTTGTTTATATGTGAATAAACAGTCATAAAAATATTCAATGATCGAAGTTAAAATCTACATGCTGTGTGTATTAGCTCAGTATTAGGCTTGTCTTAATTATATAATTAGCAGTTTTAGCACAACAATGTACCAAAACAACACATATTAGTAGATTAAGTGGGAACATTATATTAATTAGTAATAATCATGAAAGGTTATTATTGACCAAACTTAAAAAAAATTGATTTTGGCACAAAATTAACTGCAGCTAAACTTCACCTGTATGATATATTAACCCTCTAGACCCCAACCACCCACAACCCCTCCACAACCACCAACAACCCCCCCACAACCACCAACAACCCCCCACAACCACCAACAACCCCCCCCACAACCACCAACAACCCCCCCACAACCACCAACAACCCCCCCACAACCACCAACAACCCCCCCACAACCACCTGCAACCAGCCACAACTGCCCACAACCATACAATCTGTCAAGCTCCCCAGAGCCTCTAACAACTCACTGCACAAGCTGGACTTTGGCGACTCACACACATGTGGTGCCATCTACTGGATAAGTGTGTGATATGTCATTTTCAAATTCAAGTTTATTTGCTCAACACTAGAGCTGCACCAAAACATGTAATAATCAAACAACTAACTACCACCAAGAAGCAAGCAAGCACAAATTAAACATTAGCATGTACATTGCAAACACAATACAGGTAATACCTGCCCAGTGCTGTTAACAGCATCGCCGATAACCACGTCATTCTGTTTCTACAAATGTCACCACACTCTGCATACTGTGTTCTCATTCTAATACATCAGTAGGGGGGCTCCCATGATAGCGACATATAACTGTCTTAATGGGAGTCTCTCTGACCTTACTGCGAATATTACACTGTATTCTTTACATGATCATGAAACTCAAAATAAACACTGTCTAATAACAAAGAACTTATTTGGCACTACAATCCTCCAGAAATTTAACTGAAATGTGCAAAAAGCAAGAATCGTCAAACATTAGTCATAAATAGGGAGGCGCAAATGTCTTCACAGAGCAAGGCACCTCCAAGGATTTGAAAATGCAATTTTGAATAAATATTTAACATTTTTGTGTGGAATTGCTCTAGTAGCGACTAACATATAATAACATATGGTTTCAGATGATTTTAGAGTGGGGTGTTCATTCTAAATGTTGTGTGCAACTACAGGAAGAGCACACTTGCCCAGATTGGGCTGAGTTTTAGGAACAACACGTTGTTGTGAGAAAGATGATCTTTTAGACGCTGCCTGGGTAGATCTGGTAGACACAGGAGACTAGCCAAACGGGACGGATGTTGTGTAGACAGGGCATGATATGCAATAGTGGACCGAAGGTTACGATACACAGGTGAACTGAATGCTAGAACTGAAAATGAATCTATTGATACAGCATGGGGAAGGAACATAATTTTACGGGTGTAAATGATACACCCATCACGTGATCCAGTGAGGTAATTCCCCTTGGGTGACTGACCTAGACACACTTTGTTTACATGTTAGGTGCATTGGCGACAGCTGCTGGGCAAAGTAAGAAATGGTCAGTTGACATTCATCAATGGGTAGTCATAGAATTATATTAAAGAAGTTACATATAACTTGATTTTTTTATAAATCAATAATATTGTATACCTTTAATATTTGCAAGTTAAAGCAATGGCTTCCAGGATGTTTATTAAAGTATGTTAAAACTGCCTTGGACAAAAGTGACCAGTATGGCTAGGAAACCGTATTAGCAGGACTGATTACTTACACTTTACTGTTACATAAATAATTTGGGATTCTCCTACTCCTAGGGTGACCTTAACTGCGAGGTGGCTCTATTACTGAGGGGACCAGGGAGGAGATTCAACTGCATTGTTATCATCATTAAAATAGGGTTCTAAATATATCACACTCTGGTTTTAATTATAATGTGAATAAGTGTGACAGTAAAGTGGTGTTTATTGCTCTACATGTGACAGTAGAGTGAGAGTGGTGTTTATTGCTCTACATGTGACAGTAGAGTGAGAGTGGTGTTTATTGCTCTACATGTGACAGTAGAGTGAGAGTGGTGTTTATTGCTCTACACGTGACAGTAGAGTGAGAATGGTGTTTATTGCTCTACATGTGACAGTAGAGTGAGAATGGTGTTTATTGCTCTACATGTGACAGTAGAGTGAGAATGGTGTTTATTGCTCTACATGTGACAGTATATTGAGAATGGTGTTTATTGCTCTACACGTGACAGTAGAGTGAGAGTGGTGTTTATTGCTCTACATGTGACAGTAGAGTGAGAGTGGTGTTTATTGTTCTACATGTGACAGTAGAGTGAGAGAAGTGTTTATTGCTCTACATGTGACAGTAGATTGAGAGCGGTGTTTATTGCTCTACATGTGACAGTAGATTGAGAGCGGTGTTTATTGCTCTACATGTGACAGTAGATTGAGAGCGGTGTTTATTGCTCTACATGTGACAGTAGATTGAGAGTGGTGTTCATTGCTCTACATGTGACAGTAGGTTGAGAGTGGTGTTTATTGCTCTACATGTGACAGTAGGTTGAGAGTGGTGTTTATTGCTCTACATGTGACAGTAGATTGAGAGCGGTGTTTATTGCTCTACATGTGACAGTAGATTGAGAGTGGTGTTTATTGTCCTATGTGTGACAGTAGAGTGAGAGCGGTGTTTATTGCTCTACATGTGACAGTCGATTGAGAGCGGTGTTTCTTGCTCTACATGTGACAGTAGATCGAGTGGTGTTTATTGTCCTACAAATGACAGTAGATTGAGAGCGGTGTTTATTGCTCTACAGGTGACAGTAGATTGAGAGCGGTGTTTATTGCTCTACATGTGACAGTAGATCGAGTGGTGTTTATTGTCCTACAAATGACAGTAGATTGAGAGCAGTGTTTATTGTCCTACGTGTGACAGTATATTGAGAGTGGTGTTTATTGTCCTACATGTGACAGTAGAGTGAGAGTGGTGTTTATTTCTCTACATGTGACAGTAGAGTGAGGTTTATTGCTCTACCTGTGACAGTATATTGAGAGTGGTGTTTATTGTCCTACATGTGACAGTAGAGTGAGAGTGGTGTTTATTGCTCTACATGTGACAGTAGAGTGAGGTTTATTGTCCTACACGTGACAGTAGAGTGAGAGTGGTGTTTATTGATCTACATATGACAGAATATTGAGAGTGGTGTTTATTGTCCTACATGTGACAGTAGAGTGAGAGTGGTGTTTATTTCTCTACATGTGACAGTATATTGAGAGTGGTGTTTATTGTCCTACATGTGACAGTAGAGTGAGAGTGGTGTTTATTGCTCTACATGTGACAGTAGAGTGAGGTTTATTGTCCTACACGTGACAGTAGAGTGAAAGTGGTGTTTATTGCTCTACATGTGACAGAATATTGAGAGTGGTGTTTATTGCTCTACATGTGACAGTAGAGTGAGAGCGGTGTTTACTGCTCTACATGTGACAGTATACTGAGAGTGGTGTTTATTGCTCTACATGTGACAGTAGAGTGAGAGAGGTGTTTATTGCTCTACATGTGACAGTAGATTGAGAGCGGTGTTTATTGCTCTACATGTGACAGTAGAGTGAGAGAGATGTTTATTGCTCTACATGTGACAGTAGGTTGAGAGTGGTGTTTATTGCTCTACATGTGACAGTAGATTGAGAGCGGTGTTTATTGCTCTACATATGACAGTAGAGTGAGAGTGGTGTTTACCTCTGCACGGCTCCACTTCTCCACGAGGAACTTCTTCTGTCCATCCTGTTCCTCCAGAGCGTGACAAACATCCGCCTACATATGCAGTCAGAGAAACATAATTACACACAGCCAACACATAAACATAATTACACACAGCCAATACATAAACATAATTACACACAGCCAACACATCAACATAATTACACACATCTAACACATAAACATGATTACACACAGCCAACACATAAACATGATTACACACAGCCAACACATAAACATGATTACACACAGCCAACACATAAACATGATTACACACAGCCAACACATAAACATGATTACACACAGCCAACACATAAACATGATTACACACAGCCAACACATAAACATGATTACACACAGCCAACACATAAACATGATTACAAACAGTTAACACATAAACATGATTACACACAGCTAACACATAAACATGGTTACACACAGCTAACACATAAACATGATTACACACAGCTAACACATAAACATGATTACACACAGCTAACACATAAACATGATTACACACAGCTAACACATAAACATGATTACACACAGCTAACACATAAACATGATTACACACAGCTAACACATAAACATGATTACACACAGCTAACACATAAACATGATTACACACAGCTAACACATAAACATGATTACACACAGCTAACACATAAACATGATTACACACAGCTAACACATAAACATGATTACACACAGCTAACACATAAACATGATTACACACAGCTAACACATAAACATGATTACACACAGCTAACACATAAACATGATTACACACAGCTAACACATAAACATGATTACACACAGCTAACACATAAACATGATTACACACAGCTAACACATAAACATGATTACACACAGCTAACACATAAACATGATTACACACAGCTAACACATAAACATGATTACACACAGCTAACACATAAACATGATTACACACAGCTAACACATAAACATAATTACACACAGCTAACACATAATTACACACAGCTAACACATAAACATAATTACAAACAGCCAACACATAAACATCACAACAACATTATGAGAAGGCTAGTAATTATTAAAACAGTTCTTATACGTTTCTCATAGACACCTTTTAACATTATCATGTTATTTGAAAATGTGAAAACTAGTAACGTTTTAAAAATATTATCATAACATTATTTAAAACATCATAACAACTTTTTTAACAGCCATCGTAACATTATTTCAAAAGTGTGTAACTATGTTTGAACTCACCTGTGTTTTCATAATCATCACCTCCATCCGTGACTTAATGCTATCCATGCTCTGCAAAACAAATAATGATAAATGTCTAATGCCACTGCACCAGGTCTACACTGTGATTTATTGTATCAAATGGTTTAAAGTGCTTCTTTATTGTATAATTAGAGGGGTCTTGAGCTAACACTCGGTTGCTTCATTCTACAACTCAAATTACATTTCTATGTTTCACAAATCTTCATTATCAAGTGATGTCCCCGGCGAAGACCATTGAGATCACTTGATTTAAATCACTGATTTACATCATGATTTAAATAACTGCAAAAAATATGTTTTTATCTATTTCACTTTCAATTTGTTATTCTCTGATTTTATATATGAATTAACAAAACATTATGTACTTACTGAATGCAGTGAAGCCACAAAGAATTGTCCCACATCAGAAACCATGAGTTAAAATCGCAGCCTCACCCAAACTTCAGAGACAACGAGGCAAATAATGATTATCAATGACATGTGTACACATACTGTTGGTACACACCTTCTCCAGCTGGGCAACATCTGTGACTGGTGGCGCCATCAACTGTGACACATCTATCTTTCCGTTCGACATCTTGCTTTCTGCAAAGTGAAGAAGCATTGACATCATGACTTATACTACACGCACCATCAAGATGAACATTGTCTGGCACATTGATACACTCTTTCTGAATCTGCAAACAGTTCCAGTTGCACTGTAAATTAATTGTTGTCTCTTCACTTGTGTCTCGTTTCACGAAAAGCTCATTTAAATGGAAATGTGTTAAAGGAAAACAAAAGGCAACGTTTTGGTGTTAAGCATCTAAAAGAGTTAATACAAACTAACAATTTCCAACTACAATCACATTTTTAACGCCAGCGGTTTACCAGGAAAAACATTTTTGAACACACAACTACCGAATTTCTATGGACTACGCCATTGTTAGAAGAAAGTGACGTCACACTGTCATAACTCGGTTCGTAAATTTTCTGCGTACTATTTGTTCCCAACTCCGTTAGGTGGCGATATGGTAAGTTTACCAATTAAACTATGTGCGCATGCGCTGTGACTGTGTAAATAAGATGGCTTTCCAATTCTTCGTAAGACCACGAAAACCAAATCGATTTCGAAGCAGCTGGACACCGGTTTGAACCACAAAAACAAGGGCCTGTGTTGGAAGATAGGGCAGAGGTGCGTGCCGGTGGGCACGAACAGGAAGGCTCACGGGCAGTGGAAATGTTGAGGCGCATACCATGCCGAGATGAAATTGACTGGTGTCGGTGTGGAAAATGCCGCAGCGATCTCCTTGTTCAGGAACAAGAACTGAATATGTCTGCTGCCAGGAGGCGGTTGCTACTCGACAGCAACGCTGTTGGTGAAGGTAATTATTAATCTGTTTAGTTTATTGTTTAAATAACCGATGAGCCTAAGTTCCGGGCTGCGTATGAACAGCGAGAGATGATCGCTCGGGCCGGGACACGTCACTTGTCTTACATTTGGGATTGGTTGATGTTTAACGTTAGATCTCGCTCTCAGTGCCACTGGACTCAGTATTTGAACTTTGACATGTCCATTTTCGAATACCACCCATGGCTGTACCCTCACCTTTTAAAAGAAATGTAGTTGAAGGGTTCCATGATTCATGTGAAACAAAACTGTACAGGGCAGAGCTATGATAGAAAATAAGCAGGAATTAACTCCCCTTTTGTTCTATCCCCGTCGACACTCTTCACATTCGCAGTAATGGCTATGCATGTATGAACAATATGTGGCAGTACTACTTTTTAAACACATGACAGGTAGATAGATTATTTTTAACTTTATGCATACTGCAATTTTTCTGCCCAAAGTTTACATTGGCTCTTATGAATAAAATATACCTTGAACATTTTTCAGCCAGAGCCCCCATTTCTTTTGATGACAAAGAAAATGACCACCGTTTTGTGCAAATATTGACACATTTCAAAACTGCCTTCCTTAATCTGCATGATATTTCTATGGACCCAGGTATAATACTGGGCTGAATACAGTTAGAGGATCGTGATGCATTCTTTGTGAAATCTGTTCAGAATAATAATCCATGTTTGCCTAACATTCGTGTAAAACTATTATTTAAATGCTTAATTCATTGTTACAGGTGGACTGCTGTGCATTACAAACAGCAGGGGATTTAGAATTCTTTGTTTGGAGCAGGTGATGCTGCAGAATGGGAATTAGACCGTCCAACAAACAAGTACGTATATATGTGCATGCATTGTTACAAGACCAGTGAAATGTGTTGTTAAATATTTATTGAAATGTATTAATAATGAACACAATACAACATCATAGTAGCACTAGCAATACAAATATATATAGATAATGTTATCAGCAATCTCATGCCTGATGCCCAAATTATTAACAATCTTCCATGGAAATTACTTAGTGGACTTACCATACGTCATCTACCATCCACATGCTAAGCAAATTCACATCATTGAACTGACTACCATTTGAACCTAACATCAAGAAAGATCATGTATTCAAAACTAACAAGTATGTCGCACTAATCCATGATGTAAACAATAACGGAATAATATCAGAATTAACATGCATTGAAATAGGTTGCAGAGGCTATGTATCTGAACCCAACAAATCTAAGACTGACAACCTCCTTAAAATATCTTGGAATAAAACCACCAACAAAACAACTAATTCAATCGTATGCTTGTCTAAACTAGCCCTGCTAACGCCATTCACCCTTTCTAAATGTAAAGATGAACCACACTGGTTTGACCCAAGACTAATTTAAATATGATGACCATCACCCCAATATGACAATAATTACAAAATAAAATTTCCCTCAACAGCAAGTAATCCTATACGTAAATTTGTTCATTTTCAATACGACTTACTTTAACCATTAGTCATTATTGACCTTAGGCTGCTACAATATACTACGAGGGGGGACAACACGAGGGATACCAAGCTGGACTTGAAAACTAAACTAGATAATGTACATGTGACCTATGAAGGTGTAGGTGGGTGGTGGCAGTATTTACTGTTTCTTTACAAATTGACTGACTCTTGCTGCCAGCAGATCCTCCTCTGGTTTTGGGACATCTGCCCCAGTGACTGTGATCGGATGCATTGTGATATTTCTTTATAAACACATCACTCGATCCGTGAGCATTTGTAGGTGGGTACGTGGGTTCACCTTGTCTGGGCTGGGACGTGGTCGGTAGTTCCACGCCAGAGCAGACAACATCAATCTAGCTTTCATTCCTACAGTGAATAATAGTGCATGCAATATTCTAATAAAATGTCTGCAAACAACTGATGTAACACACCAGTCTATATGTTGTTAGTAAGCTGCTGTTATTTACCTTATGACTGTAGCATTCAGTGAACTTTAAAGTGCTTTTCCTGTGTAAAGTGTTGGTTGTTTTTAGTAACAATACAATGGCCAATCATGGTAATCATACTGGTACATTAGTAAAACGATACTGATCCTTACAAATAAGGCATTCCATCATCACATTCCTTCACATAATTTATTATAACTTGTTTTTTTCTTCTTAATTTCTGTATCTACTGTATATACAGTCACTGTATTTTGATATCATGTTTTGATTTTATATTTCTTTAATAAAATTGGTGATAATGACATGAGTGCTCTTATTTATTTCATTACAGACAATTGCATTCTGGAATGTAATTATTACACGGAGATGTAATTTATTACACGGAGATGTAATTTATTACACTCAAGTAACTGTACTCATAAATGTATACAGCAACTGGTTACAAGGATTAGGTAGGGTGATACAGAATGAGCACTATCCATCTGTGTATTCGCCCCCTCACAACTGAGTGACTAAACTACTGAAAAGTTGGTCATCAGGAACTTTGACTATGTAACATTTTTGGTCCCATACATAAGTCGGTGGTCCACATATTAACACATAACATGTTAACAGCATTTACATTATCAGTTTTTTAAGTCTGAATAAACACATTTACTGATAAGGTAGTAGTCATGCTGGCTGGTACTTTTAAGTAGCCATCCTGAAAAAAACGAGTTGGATGCCTATGAAATGCAGTAATCACGAAAACTTATTATAATGTTAGTTATGCATAGGAGCTGATTTAGTGTATTTGGGATTCAAGTCGGTGACTGGAATTCACCTTGCACTACTTGGGTCGTTGTCCCTACTCATCATCTACTCATTGCAAATCTAAAGGTTACTTGTTGCTTTGGACATGCCTCAGGTATAAAATGAATACATATCAAGTTTGGTACTTACTCCAGCAACTGTGCGTCACCGTTGCATGTTACACAACACCACCACAGATGGTTTGATACATTCTGTATCCAATGAAGGAGGTCCTCGCATCCCTTGCCTCGGCCCTTCGCAGTAAACTTGCGGTTGATGCCTTTCCCCATGTGCCACATCATGTTGGTGATCGAGCTGAAATGCAAGTTACAATTATTTATATTTTTGATACAAATTCAAGATATATTCACAACAGCTGTTACCTGTTTTTGCTGTTAGTGTACAAAAAAACAAGTTCGTGAAGATGTGTACACATGGTATATTATTAAAGATATTTCGACAATATATGATTATTGAGTGATGCCAGTATTTTTATAATACAAACATGGTGTATCTGGTGAGCTCATTGATAACTATATTTGGATCACATAATTACTCCTAGAGATATCCTTCCAAATGTTGAATTTAAATGTTTTTTTAGAAAATGGCCATCAAATGTGGCATAACGGATAAAAATTACTTGATATTGACACCATTATTCCATGGATAAGAGTGGTTTAAAGGTATGTCGTTGTTGTAAAATGATATCTATTCACAGTAAACATAATAAGCTATCATAATCTGGCATAAACATTTTTTTCTTCAAAAAAAAACACTTTCACCTGGGTTGCATCTCCTTAACTAAAATTGAATAACATTATGTAATTTTACTAAATACAAATGAAGCCATTTAATTTTTGTTACAATAGAGTATATAGTGATATTCTTCGTCACATAAACATTAGTCACAAATAATTATATACGAAATCCAATTATATAACATCATGACATAAATGATAGGCCAAACATTTCAATATATGACAATGTCTAATGCAATATTATACAATAAGTTTTGCAATGTTATAAACGACAATCATTCTAGCCCATGTTAATCCGTTACTGTAATATCGCTCACGCGACTTGATTGCCGTTAACTTTTGCTATTCGGCTATCTTCTAAAGACTAAACTCTTTATGGTACAATTTAGTACATTCTGGTACTGTTCTAGCTTGCCTCCAGCATATCTTGCATCTCAAGTGTCAACAAATTATAATTGGATACCAAGTAACTCGGTACTAACCTTCTTGCGATCGATTTCTTGGCGGCGGCGCGTTTGATCGAAAATATGCGTCGCTTCGACGGCTGAGGTCCGTGACTAAAATATCGTAGGCACTGCACCTGTCTTCAAACATCGACGTCGGCAACGTTTTGTCGGATCTTGTGTCATTAACTGACGATATAGATTTCCTTCGAAGCACGTTTCTTCAAAATGATCTGAACATAGTGCGTTGTATTTCGAAGGCTTCCAACCAGCCCGTCCACAGTTGTGAATCCACTATTTCACTTCTGGCTCATTATCCTTCGCCGTACTATTGTTACAACCGTATGTAGAGCAGTCTGGCACATTGCAAGTCACGTTTTCACTGTAAGCTCAACTTATACTAATATAATGAACCACATCTCATTAACATGAACCAACTACGCAAACTACACAAGACAGTGTGTCGTACACTGTAAAAATAATGCTGCTCGTTGATTGGTTGCTTTCGGCCAAATGAATGCGTCATCACTAAGATGGCAGTCTACATGTTATCGCAGATTTCGTTAGAATCTTCCACTTTAAGACTACATTCCAAGTAAACCACTGAACTGAAAATTTTGATTGTAGATGCAAATGGTTAGTTTGTGCTAACTCTTTTAGGTGCTTAACACCACAACGTTACCTTTTGTTTTCCTTTAAAAAAATTGGGCCATTATCTTGAAAATTATGGGCAAGACTTGCCAGGTTTCCACAATCCACAAACTAGACTGCAAGTGAAACAAATTAGAACTGATTTAGTAGAATTTCTGGTATTAAATTAATTAATTGCCACCCCTTAAGTGGATGATTCCAAGTAATGAAACAGACAGAACAGAATAAAACAGAAGTGGATTTATTTATCCAGACTGTACATCCAATAATAATATGACAAATAAAATATTATAATATAAAAAGGTGCACAATGAGGATGATGGAGACTCCCACTAAGACTAGAAAAGGAGTCGCTACCTTGGGAGCCGCACATAGTAAGTATAATTATAGTTCAGTTTCTGTTGAAAGAAAAAAACAAGTTGTCTATTATGTAGGACATAAGTTGTAACATAAATTAAGGTACATCGTCAGTGAAAAAACCAGGATAGATTATTTTATTATAAGATGTGTGTTCATAGAATGTGGTGAGGTAAACAGGTAAAAGTGTTTTATGGTGTTTGGGTGCGGGTGAGGTCATTGTGGTTGATTGTGTGTGGGTGAGGTCATTGTGGTTGATTGTGTGTGGGTGAGGTCATTGTGGTTGATTGCGTGCTTACTTGCAGGCATAACAGTTAATGTTTATGCACGTGTTGTTGTAATTTTGAATAAAATGGTTCTTAGCATAGTTTGTAAACTCTGTGTACACACCGCATACAGTTTAGCTGTCACACTAAGGGAAGTGTTGTTATTGTGTTTGGTAAACTGTATTTAAGACATAGTTTTGCAAATGAATGATTTGTACCGTAAATGTGAATTTTGTATTGGTTGCGTGTATTGTGACCATGAATCATGGTATTTGTAGCTATTTTACAATGTAGAAGGTGAGCAAGTAATTTGTTATGTATAAATTTATGGTAAAATTATTATTCTTGAAGGGCTAAAATATCATTCACTTTGAGTAAGTTTATTTTTTTGAATAATGGGTCAGTATGAGCATAAAAATGACTCAAAGTTATTATGCGTACAGCCCTTTTCTGAAGTTGATTAATTCTTTGAAAGTGGTACCCCCATGTTGTTAAACAGTAAGTTATGTGTGGTACTGATAATGTATTATATAATATTATTTTCATTGGCAGAATTTGTTTAAGTCTATTTAGTATTCTGATTATTCTAGAACATTTGTTTGATACATTTTCAGAGTCTTTTATTTCCAGTTTAGATGTGTATCAATGTTAATCCCAGGAAATTAAAACTGTCAATTTTTGTAATTATATTATTATTGATTTTAGGAATAGGTGTGTTATATGTTTTTTTGATGTGTGGAAAACCATGAATTTAGATTTAGTTACGTTAAGAGAAAGTTTTTTATTTCTAGCCATTCATTAATTTTGTGTAGCTCTTCATTAATCAATGTTTGCATACGATATAAAATTGAACATTTGGCTCGCTTGAGAAAAGTTATTAATATAAAAAATAAACAGAATTGGTCGAAGAATGGAGCCTTGGGGTACTCCGGTTTCTATAGATAAGATATCAGATTTTACATCTTTAATTTCTATATATTGTGTTCTATTTGATAGATAACTTTCATAAAGTTTCAGAGACACCCATTCAATGTCGTAATGTTTTAATTTACAAAGTAATGTATTGTGGTCTAAGGTGTCAAATGCTTTAGAGAGATCAAGAAATATGCTAAAAGTTACCTCATTATTATTCATGTAGGTTGTTATTCGATCTACAAAGTCTAATGTAGCATATTCCGTCGAGTGACCAGAACGGAAGACATACTGGGATTTAGAAAAAAGGTCGTTACTTTCAAAATAGGAAGATAGTTGATTTCCCATAATTTGTTCCAATACTTTAGATATAGCAGGCAGAAGAGAAATTGGTCTATAGTTGTTGATTATTGATGGGTCACCGTTTTTAAAGAACAGAATAACTTTGGCCACCTTCAGTTTTTCAGGGAATATTCCTGTATTAAAAACTTGATTTGTAAGTAGCGTTAAAGATTTTATTATCTTAGGTGCGATTTGTTTTAGCAAATTGGTTTAAATTAAATCAGACCCGGTACTATTTCTAGACGGAATGTGTCTATTGTTTTTGTACAATTAGTTTGTCAATGTTGTTAAGTACAAATTTGCAGTTAAAATGTTTATCAAAGTAAAAAATCTTTGTCACCTAAATGTGTTATGTTATTAACCAGTTTTCTGCCAATATTTGTAAAGAAGATGTTAAATGCATTAGCTATATCTAGAGTGTCTGTAGTTTCTATATTATTTATACTGAATAATTCGGGGAAACAATTCTTATTGTTTTTTCTTGAAATAATTTAATTTATAGTTTTCCACGTGTTTCTAATATCAGATTTATATTTAGCGAAAGTGGACGCAAAATAATGTTGTTTGGATTCACGTAAGCTTCTCTTTAATATGGTACCATAAGTTTTTAAGTTAATACGCATAATTTCGTATTCCTTTGAATTAGGATCTGTAAGTGTAATTCTCTTATATAATTTATCTCGAAACTTTATGGAGTTTAGCCGACCCGTGGTAATCCATTTAGATTTTTTGTGTTTGTATTTATTAAACTTAACTAATTTACTTACCATGATTGTTCTTTGCCATTTCAATTACTTCGAATATAATGTTGTAGCTTAGGTTAGGGTCAGTCTTCAAATTTTTGTCAAGTAAGTTGTACAAATAAGATGAATTAATGTCATTTATTATATTTGTGGCTTTATCATTGCTTGTGTTAATTTTAATCCATCTAGGGTTTGGTGGATTTACTAAAAAAAATCTGAGAGAATAAAACAAGGGAGGTGATCGGATATCTGATTTATTAATATACCAGATGTAGTTATGGATATAGAACTCTGACTTTTACAGAATATATTGTCAATTAATGTGCCATCTGAGCGTGATAATCTTGTGGGAAGTGTAATTTGTTGGAATAAACTGAGATGCCAACAGTTCGAAGAATTCACTGCAAATTGATATTTCGTTTAGCTTGAGAAGATTAAGATTGATGTCTCTGGCAATGCTAATGTTTGTGTTCGATTGTTCTATTGAGAAGATAAGTGTGGTGAATTAATTAATAAATTGCCTGACATGTTCTCGTAACATACTCGGAGGTTTGTATATGTTGCCAATAGTAACTGCTTTTGATGATGTATGTCGTAATTCAATGAATGTTTTATGACTTGCAGTTAATTGTTATCAATATCTAATGTATTAATTAAAGTGTTGTTGTCAATACCACCTAAGTGTGAAAGAAAAATGTGATCAAACTGTTTTGTCATCAGGGCCTCACCCAGAGACCCGTCCACCCGTCCTGTGGGCGGGTATATTCATAAATTGCGTTTTTGGACGGGGTCAAATTGATTGTGGACAGGTCCGTCCATGTCGTTTTTTTGCGCGGGCTAGTCCGTCCATGCCATTTTTACGACTTCATTGAAACTGCTGCGAAGCCAGTTACAAAATCTACGGAGACAGTTTGGTTTTGAAAATCGCCCACTGGGATCGCCTGGCCAGCTCCCCGACACACGCCAGACATGCTAAGAAAATTGTCACCTACCCACTAGCGGCAACTTGCTAGGGTAATTGTTATCTACCCGCTAGCCGTGGCTCCTTGAAAGGCACCCAACATTTGCCTATATCTATGTAGACTAAGTAATCCAATACAATACAGATACAATAAGCACTTGCCAATTACGACGCATTCTTGGAAAACGAATGGAATTCTGCGTAATCGACATTTCGAAACGGGATTTGTGTTTTTGAACGGAAACTCAGTAAACGTTAAAATAGTAGAATCACCAACACCGTAAACGATACTGACTTTATTGGCAATATTTTGAAACAAACATGGGTTACTATGCAACGGTATTCATTTATTTTGGTGAATTTGTAACATACAGGACATTTATTTGGGATAAGACCACATTAAGGATCCGTCCGCCGAAAGGGTGCACTTGAAAATATCGTTTAGGTATGATATGCGTGAATTGTTTTCAATCACTTTGACATGGGACATGTTTGTCTCATGAATACTGAACGCAATACTGCATTAGACAAGATAAAACATCAAATGGGAATGAGTTTTCACACCCATAACTTACGTACTATTTTCTTGTAACTTATGTGACAGAGATGAAAGGGTAACATGCATTCCCCTTGTGGTTAATCTAGTTATGTGTATATAGTTAGTTATCAGTCAAGCCTTCGTGAAGATTTGTAACATGCAGGACATCTATTTGGGGTAAGACCACATTAAGGATCCGTCCGCCAAAAGTGTGCACTTGAAAATACAGTTTTGGTGTGATATTCGTGAATTTTTTTCTACCACTTTGACATGGGACATGTTTGTCTCATGAATACTGAATGCACTACTGCATTAGACAAGACAAAACATCAAATGGGAATGAGTTTTCACACCCATAACTTACGTACCATTTTCTTGTAACTTACATGACGGAGATGAAAGGGTAACATGCATTCCCCTTTGTGATTAATATATTTGTGTGTAGCTTTATATCAGTCTAGCCTTCGTGAAGATTTGTAACATGCAGGACATCTATTTGGGGTAAGACCATATTAAGGATCCGTCCGCCGAAAGTGTGCACATGAAAATACCTTTTTGAGATGATACGCGTGAATATTTTTCGATCACTTTGACACGGGACATGTTTGTCTCATGAATACTGAATGTACTACTGCATTAGACAAGACAAAACATCAAATGGGAATGAGTTTTCACACTCATAACTTACACACCATTTTTGTTTAACTTACGTGACGGAGATGAAAGGGTAACATGCATTCCCCTTTGTGATTAATCTAGTTATGTGTGTAGGTTTATATCAGTCTAGCCTTCGTGAAGATTTGTAACATGCAGGACAATGTATTTGGGGTATGACCACATTAAAGATCCGTCACCGAAAAACTGCACTTGAAAATACCATTTTGCTGTCATATGCGTTAATTTTGTTCAATCACTTTGACATGGGACATTTATTGTATGCGGTTGTTATTGTGTTGCAAATATTTCACAAATAAATGTTATTAGAAAAGTTAACCACACAGTAAACAATATTATTCAGATGCAGAGATCATAATGTTGTGATATTAAACAAATTTAACAGAATGTATTATTTTTCAAAGTTAACTTTGAAATAAAATATTACTTTTCTGAACAGAAATGGGCTTCTTTTTTCACTTTAAAAAAAAAAATGCACCATTTGACATGAAAAATGCTACTTACATTTCTGATCACACGTAAGATATGTATTCAGCCATGTTCTCTGCTTTGCCTTCATAAATGGTAATATGTACACTGTACTTTTAGTTAATTTTTATATTTTATGATTGGACACACTAAGTATGATTACCAAAATTTACCATGCTGGTGTATATATATATATATATATATATATATATACTCATAGTTGCATGTCCTATCCCGCATCCGATCGTGCATTCAATCGCGTGCTCAACCACATTTTGTAGCATGTCTGAAAAAATGTGGACTGGCAAAAATTTGATCCTGGGTGAGGCCATGTTTGTCATTAATTGTTAGATTAAGAAGTATAAAAAACAAATATGTACACGTGCAAGGTCCAGTGTGTAACAAGGGTATTTGCACCAAAGAGGCAATAAATAATGTCTTGATCACTAATTAAAAAAAAATTAATTGGACCATTATCTAAAACAAAAATGGGCGTGACTTGCCTGGTTTCCACAATCCAGACAGCTAGGGAAACAAATTAGAACAGATTAAGCACAATTCCTGCCCAGCTCCAATACATTAATTAATTGCCACCACTTGAGAGGATGATTCCAAGTAATGAAACAGGCAAGGTCATTTTAATTTTAACAGGCTCATAAAATATTTAAAGCAACTTCTGATTGAAGAAAGGTTACTACCCTCTCTACTACTGTTCTATGACAGACAATTAGACATCTAGGGTGGATTGACATTGACATTCCTCCAAGCTCATTACTACAGAGCAGGCCACATGAGGACAATTGAATGAAAGAAGGCACATTATTAATTACTCTCTCCACCTACTTGTCAGTGAAGATTCCACTAGCAGCGGTTTCACAAGTAGATGAACTTTAGAAGAAAGTTCAATTAGGTATCACTTGTGCACAGACCATATATCTGAAAAAATCAAAACAATAATGAATAGACGATGCACAGCTGCCACAGCGCAAAAATGAAGCAGTGTAGGAATCAAATTTTCATAACCAATCATCGGTTTGGTGAAATTAATCAATGGTTGATTATAATCAGGTTGTGAGTGACCACTTTGGAAAACATTTGATCATTTGTGGCACTACATCAGCGAGACTTTACATTAATGTACAACATATATAAATATATTTAATTTACCTGGACAAAAAATGTATGCCACTATTTGTAATAATCACCAGAAGGAAATTATTGACATATAATTTTTTGGGGTAAAATGTGCTTGGTCATTCAGTAATCATGCATATATTTATTCCATCACTAAACATTTTTTTTATAAATGATCATCGACTGACTGGCAGTATGGTCCAACCGATCATTGACAAGATCAATTAATCATAGCAATACAACTGACTTGTAATTCCAGAGCACTGGACATTCATGTTTAATATGGAGAGGAGGTAGGTGGGACATTTATAATTTTAAAGAGACCTTGTCTGTTCCATTACCTGGATTCATCCTCTCAAGCCAGGAGTGGTAGAAGAATTGGCAAAAAATCATATATAATAACAATTTGTATGTTTCGGGCAATCCCCAAGTGGTGCACATCTATAAAACTTGACATGCAAGTCCATAAGATCCTCAAATGAACCATATGATTACCAGTACCTACATCCGCTGGTTCACATTGCACACTGGCATATTCTGGTGCAGCTGATTATGCACAGCTACAAATATTTGCGACGAGATGGTGAACATATCATTTGTATGAATTTACAAATGTGTGCCAGATCACGTAATACAAAAAGCGAAATCATAAGAGGATTGTCTCCTTGCATGGATGTAAGAACATAATACTCAAGTGACAGTTCTTATATATAATGCAGTATCCAGTCCTTAGTGCAAAGCACTTTACACAGCAGACATATTCATTTGAATGCTACCTAGACTTCTCCGAATGGCACCATAAGGATTCAAACCCAGTTTCTCTCAATTGAGAATCCGACGTTAAAACCACCATACAACCGCGCCCCCTCATACAAGTCATAGTCTTACGTGAAAATGTACCACACACAAGATATTCATAGCTTCTGACATCTTCTGAATCACAATGCATGCCAGGCTTCTCAAACATCAGTCACATAGAAAGACTAATCCACACAGTATCTGCAAAGATCATCCATATGCAACAATTGATACACAATTACACACTAGACTGTGCCATATGTTGCCAATGAAACCATGATTAGACTGAACACAATTACACAGTCACAGAGTCACAGCTGAACATTCCTAACCGCATGATTCCCAAGGCACAACTACAACCACATCAAGATTCCAATTACTCCGACAAACCCTACCTGTATTGCAATCCGTTCCACGTGCTGTCTTGAGAAAGTGACACAACCCTAGCTACACGTTCCATGTGCTGTCTCGAGAAAGTAACACAACCCTAGCTACACGTGGTGCTTTATCAACCCGCCTGGACAGAACTTTACCCCCAATGACACAGGCAAGGTGGTGGTTGATTCATAGGTATCAATTTACCATTGTGTTGGGACCAGTGAAGATGTGCACTGTGGCAGGTAGTGCTGACAGATAACCATTCCACCCTCTCATTGATATCATATATCAATGTCACTGATACAGTGGGACAGTGGGATGACTGGCCGATTAAATCTACTGTCTTCACAAATGCCCAACATAACATCCACCCATGTCTCAACACAATACAAAGTTGGATCTAGGTCACTGTAGTACAGAAATATTCAGTACATTTTGGTTGAAATCAAATGCTTATATTTTGAATTATTTTTATTTAGTATTAAAATATTTCTTTCATAATTCAGACATTTGTTGTCTTTGTTCCATGATTCCTGGATCCAAATCAAATACAAAGAGTAATTAAAAGAAAACCTCTTCGACCAATGAAAACAGGTCATATGACATGCAATTAAAATGTGCCCGTATATGCAGAGCCCTTCAAAACTAAAATTCCAAAAACAAGTAGCATAACTGGAAAGCACATCAATTAACAAATACACATATATTCCAGAGGTACTAATCTACTCAGCAACCTCTGAATCAAGATGGGGTAGGCCTGAGATGAGGTACATAACGCTTGTCAATTAGAATCAGCATTCAGAAGCAGCTAAATTAATTATGTATTGGTAGATATCTTTTAAATGTTTTCATACTTGTATACTTTTTGTTCAGGTAATTCATAACATTGCAGTTGCCTGTTTACCTGAGTTGTTCTTTTTTATAATTAATAAAACATCTAATCAAACACGACTCTCAAATTTATAGAGAATATGACCAATCACCTTTTACTCATGTTACAAATGGAATAATTTACTGAGTACATTTTTTTTCGAATTCATTATTATTAAGTTGTATTAATTTGTCTTCAGACAAAAACTCATTCACAAATCAAACTGACAAATAATAAAAAATAAAGTGGCATAATAAACAATACAAAATGATGCTCATGTAAACACACAATAATCAAGCAGGAATCTTGACTGGTTAAAAATAAGACCCCTAGAAATCTCACGTAAAAAGATGTGGGAGATTCTCAGATGATCAACCTGACAAAAAACTGAGCCTGCTATATCTGCAATCCTCCTCCACAGTATAACCCCTTTGAGACAATGGTATTCTGGAATACAAAGGTCAGGGCGGCTGGGAAAGGTTGGACAGTGACCTCATATCATATTCCACATCGACTCAGCCCTGCTGGTTTAAGACAACCCACCGTCACCCTAGTACAATTGTATAAAACTCACTGCTGTTTTTTTTCTTTATTGAAACAAAACTACCATATTGTAAGTCAAAAACTACAGAGTTGATCCAGCTTATGAAATAATTACAAATTATCCATCAGGCGGCAGCAGCAGTCAGTAGGGAAACAGTATGCAAGTTGCACGTGAAGCACACAATGCATGTTTGCATGAACACACATGCACACACACACACAAACACGCACAAGCACCCACGTAGTTTGTTTACTCAAGTAAGACAGCTGGTGTAAACGTGTAAATACAAGTGACTGTACTTGATTGGTGGGGAATTGTGCCAATGGAGGGAACTTTGTAGTTTACAACAGAAACTGTTGATGTGCTGTCCTCTAGTGACATACAGCTTTTGTTATTGACTACTTTTAGCTTCAATATGTCCACTGATAAACTTGATGAAATTACCATGTATATAATGAAAAAAGCCAGGCTTTCTTCTGGAAGAACTAAATTTCTTCCTAAATATCTAGGTTACAAAAAAAACAGGTTTAATTAACAAAAAAGATACTCCATCATCATAGACAAAACAAGATTGCATTTACTTCAGTTGAATTATAATTCACAAACTTTCCTGAACCACCATCCTTAGAACACTAAACATTCTACTGACACCGACAGGATCTGGATCTATGGGATTTCAGCTGGACTTCCACTAGCCTCTTTCTAGATGTCAATTTGCTTTCTTGGTCCATTGGCCTTTGATCTACCAATTGGCAATGTATTTAAACAAACACAGTGTTAGTTATTCACAGTTATTTACTTACTTGTTTTATAAACTCACCTTTTCTAGAGTGTCTACTGTCGATTAATTCACCAATTCACCATAAACAAACGGCTTGTTGCTCCATGGGTGGATGTAAGCTACTTCAAGTAAATGGTTCAAGTTTGAATCTTGACCCTTGAGCTCATATACATATAACACTTTCAAACTTGAGATAAGTTATATATATATAACATATCTCAAGTTTGAAAGTGTTATGAAAGTGTTGTAGTATATGTTATATATATATATATATATAATGCTGTCATCTCTAAATGACCTGCAGAGAAATTATTTATAGAAAGAGTTATTTCAAGGAAGAGTTCATCACATGTTCTCAGTAGGACTATTACACATGGATTCTTCATTTGATTGGCTGTCTGCAAGTTTGTATGGGGAATATGCAGAATGGGGAAATGGAAAATTGTTCCTCAGCCCAGGACATTTCTAAGACACAAATCACTGCAACCAGTACTGTCATTTCGACTCAGTACTTATGATTACTCCCGCCCTAATTATGCCATACCATATCTTCCTAGTTAATGTTCATAGACCTGTAGCTGTTGTCAGGCTTGCACAAGGTGTGCGATACAATCATAATGAACTGCCAAACCAACTGACAGTACAATAATATAAAGGTGGCCAGTTGTTCCCTGTGAAAAGCAGCCTGAGTCACATTACTATGACATTATACTTTTTTTCGGTTTAGTTTAATATCTAGGTTCTAGTCGACGTGATTTTTCACGCATGTGTTGGCCTAACTTTCTCTACTGCCCTTCTCCATGGAATTTTGCTCTTTTTCTCCATTCCCTTTCCATCCCTCCAGGTCTCTCTTCACGCAATCCTCCCACCTCAGTCTCAGTCGCCCTTGTCTTTTTTTCCTCCAATCTCCGGTCATCTGCTTTCTTTGCCATCCATTCTTCTCCCATTCGCTCCACATGTCCTGTCCAGTTCAACCAACTTCTCACCAACTTCTTGAAACTTTCTTCCACACCAACATCCTCCCTCAGCTCTTCCACTCTTCACTTATCTATTCTCTTTACCCCTGTAATTCTCCTGTTTTCACAGACGTGTACCCTGTCGTGTTGTTTCTCTGTCATTGCTATAGTCTCTAGGCCCTACAGGTAGGCTGGTGTCACACATGCGCATAGTACCTTTCCCTTGCGTTTTTTGCGATATTTTGAGATATTTCAAACCTTTGCTTGGGATATATGTGTTTATTGCACCTTTCATTGCACCATATGTTAATAAAGTTACACTACAAACAA
Source organism: Escarpia spicata (assembly GCA_963995525.1). NCBI lineage: Eukaryota > Metazoa > Annelida > Polychaeta > Sabellida > Siboglinidae > Escarpia > Escarpia spicata. Next base: position 45,988,442 of record OZ023218.1, read on the forward strand.
ATGCTGACTTATGCCATCTATGCAACATGTGACATCCTTTCACCATATTGAATCACCTTTTAGGCTTGATTTTGGTACGTTTAACTTTACACCAACGCCACTTCGCGCCTTTCACGACACCGTGAAAGGCACGAGGTGGTACTGGAAAGATGGTGCTGGAGCGAAATTAGATGTGCAAAAATCAAGCATAAAAAGGTGATTAAATGTGCATTTTATGAACATTTTCAGTAATTACATGCTCTGGATGAAATATACATTTTGCATGCGTTGTGACCAATTACTGTATTTTCTGCATGCTAAAAAAAGTGATTTCGAGGTGGGCACACATACTAGAAAAGTGGCCAATTTACTAAAAACGCGGGCTGAATTAACCTAACGTTGGGCCGAGATCACTTAGCAGATATAACATGGGCCGAGTTCATCACCCCATTCACGCCATTATAAAGTGGGCCGAATTCACCAGAAAGTTGGACCGAATTCACTGGGCCAAATTCACAGTGGACCAAATTCACCATGTCCCTTAACTTAACTCTTAAGTACTACTACTATACTACTGCATTTAACGATCAGTTGTTTTCAAATAGTATGTACGCTCGCCTTAGTATCCCATCAATAGGTAGACCATTTCTTGTGTGAATCTTGACTTGACAGTGAGTCCTAGTTCTACTTGAAGTTGAATATCTCACTTCCGGACCTAGTCCCAGCCCCAGGCAGTTCTTCAACTTTCTTGAACTTGTTCCGTAGAGATAAGCAACGAAATGGCTACCGATTACTACAACTTAAGTTATACACGGACTCACAGCAACAACACATGAATTCCCGGTCAGTCACGACCGCATTTGCGAACAATTAGCTTTCGTGACAAGCAGCATGATGCCTCGCGACCTATGTGTGACACACTCAGTGACACTCCCAAGCCCAAGGGCCAAGATAACAATGACAGTGTCATCGTGACATTCAGCTTACCGTGGCATAATATCATGTTTTCCATGTAAATGCAACAATTGGAGACTTACCATGAAACAAATGATGCGGATCTTTTACGTCGCACTCCAATTCATCTGACCGCTAGCGAACAGACGGCATTAGAATTCCATAAAACAAGTTTATAGTCGTAACACGTGCACCACAGAAAATTGTTTACAAGCAGACGACTTCCTGTTGGCCCGCAATGAATTGTGGGTGCCAGCTTCATCCGGGCACGCCATGCATTTTACCCAGCAGTACTCGGGAATGTGTATTTATTATTTTTATTTGGATTGCGGGATGGAGGAAACCATCGAGGGAAGTATGGATAACAATTTACAGTGCGAAGTCAAAAATGGATAAAGTGAATCAGAAAATGAAGAAGTTTAATTTGCGGGGCGTCTTAGATGGCCTCCGCTCTTCTGTCAGCGCCCCGCCGAAGCTGGATATCGACATAGAAGAGAATTTACGAAGCGAACATTTCCAAGTGGCGAAGGTAGGCGGTCTAGCTGTCAGTGTCAGTATCGTTGCAAGCTATCAGTGACAGTGCCGCATTATTATGATACACTTCCGTGTCTTGCATGTTGCCTATCCTGTTGCCTAATTCTGCTTGTATTATGTAATTACATAAATCTACGATGACCTGTCGTTTGCAGACCGTTCGTCATGGCTTTCCATACCAGCCGTCAGCAATGGCATACGATCCAGTGCAGAATCTGCTGGCGATCGGCACTAAAAGCGGCTCGCTTAGGATGTATCCTTGTTTCTCGGTTACGTCCGCTGATGACATTTTGCTAATCTCGACCGTGTACTTATGTTAATTAACAACATTTCAATTTGCAGTGGTAATATGTACTGATAACCATTGGCATTGTACAATTTGCTCGAACGCGATCGCATTCATATGTTTATACGATATGTCATATCTTCTTCCTGTATCATTGTGTAGCTGTATTCCCCTGTAACGCTTGTAACAGGTTAAATAGCAAAGCATATATACAGAAAATTATTATATCAGTCATACATCTATATGTGTATGTTTGTTCAGCGTACCCCTTGTGCTGATATCGTACTAAAGAGATGCATATTCCTTGATGTTGGGTGATGTAAAGTATTTAGCAACATTTCAGTATTATTGACTTCGATCGTTATAATTATTGTACATAGGCCTATGTGTGCAGAATGTGTTTGCAGATGCTTCTATGTTGCAAAACACAATATATGTGTGTTCGTATTTACATGAAATTATTTGGATTAATTGTGTTCTCATGTTTGTATTTAAAAGTAAGAGTGCAGGTCTGTGAACGTGAGTTTGTTACTTGTCACTGCTGGATACACCACTAGTATTATTAATGCCCATGTTTCCATCATGCATCTTGCATCGAATTCGTCCATCCCAGTACCAGCTACATGTCAAATACAAATGCTGGTACATTTTATGGCAGCTGTGCTCCAACATGCAATACTTAGATTACAAATCAAAACTCCAGTTGTCTTTCAGATAGAAACTGGTTTAAGAATTTTACAGTTTATTTACAGGGGCTGATTTGTTAAGAATCGCACACCACACACACCTACCACCACCATGCACATGCATGCTCACACACACACGCAACATATGCACACACATGCGAACACACATGCACTAGCCCATGCATGCACAGTCCCACACACACGCGTGCACACAAACAAATTGTATTTATCATGCATGCAGTGTAATGTAAAATATTGTTTAAGTACTTTAATAAGTCTTTAATTGGTGATTAGCCATTTTTAAATGGTGATATACTTATTACTTGTGGTAGAACCACCTCAGGCCAAGTAGACTGATGTAGTTGAACACCTGATTGGCCCGTGAGCTAAACATATGCATTGCCCAGAATTCCCTTGGTGACACCCAGTATAATAATTTTAACATATGTAGATTTCTTTGAATTTGTTCATGCCAAATTATGCATGACTTAATCAGTTGCACATTAATTAACACAGATATTTCACAATCCTGTAACACTGAATATTTAACATTCATATATATGTGACTCGTGTGTGTGTGTGTGTGATTACGGGTGTATATAAATATTGGTACATGCATACATAATTGTGTATGCACATAAATGATAACATCCATCAACAAACTGTTTATTTGTTGAAAAACTAAAATCCACTCGACTTGCTCTCAGTTGCATGAGCAGCTACTCCTAGTTTCTTAAACAGGTCAAATACATGTATTGGCTGGGATATCTGCCAGAGTTTGATTAAGCGTTTCACTTTTAAAATAGTTTGCAAACAGTGCTGGGTATGTCTCATTTGTTGACATTTTACAACCTGTTTCGCTGGTGTATCCAGTGTGTAAATAATGCAGCATGTGACATAGTAACTAAGTAAGCACACATAGAGAAAACAACTCTGATACCAATTGCTGTCATTGGGAGATCAGGGGTTACTGTAGATGAGAAACATGAGAGATCCTGAGATATGATGGGCATAATGGTGAGCAGGTTGTAGTTTAATGTACTGACAGGGAAATCATGTTATATGTAAATTATTATTATATGCATCTTATTTGGGCTTCAAGTAACTATTATATACATGTATTAAAACACATTTGTAAACAGTTTAATATCAAGAACTGTTATTATACGTTCACAATGCAATTCCAATTAATTATAGGATGGGCTTATTTTTAATCAGCTAGCAATGATAGATGTTCCGGGAAAAAAATCCTCAATATATGTGTTTGCCTCTAGTTGTGTTTAACCAGGAATGTAAATTTTTCACCGGACCTATTTGTTGTTGGTCTGCAAACATTTATCAGTTATATAAATATATTCCACATTAAAACAAAAAGATTACAAAAAGTGTGTCATGAAAACCATTTGCATTCTTGTCATTTACAAATTTAATTTCCCTCTGCTGGGCCCCCGTAACTGTAACCATTCAGTATAGAACATAGAAGGAACTCAGTATATTTTATGCATTTTTTTTTCATTCCACTTAACTTTAATTACATGTTTAGATATTCAGTATTTCCTTATCTCCATGCTTCTATGCACAGCTTATTGTCAGGCATCTCTCTGATGTGTGCGTTGTCAACATTGACACCGACAACACTTTCTCTGCATTCAGAGTTTTCAAAGCATATACAGAGTCAGAAGTATAATTATGTGATCTAACTATATACAAATAGCACAATTAATTTTTTATCAGCTTTTACTCATGTAACGTAGTCTTTCTAAATAAATTGAATGACATTAAATGCACATGTATGATAGAGTAGCTGGTGTTTCTCAACATGTACGTTTGTATCATAATAATAACATTTGTTGATAGGTACAGTTAATGACTTAATTGGGTTCATTATATATATATATATATATATTATATATGTGTGTGACAGTGTAAACTAAAAAAGTATATGCTATATTTATTCCAGATAGCAGAATGTGCATAATTATTTTATGATTTATATTTTAGTTTATTCCCATTCTGGTTGTACATGTACATTGTACACATGTATGGTAAAAAAATTATTATTATTCTACTAAAGTTTAAGCCCAAAATACAAACATATATATATATGCACAGTACAACATGTATGCACACGCACACACGTGTACTAAGCGTGTATGTATTAACATTATTAATTTAAAGCCTAATCTAGCAAGTGGCACATGTCTGTGTTTGACCTTTTTGTTTGCATACATATATTTGAGTTCAGGCAGTACTGTATCTGTTTAGTTGTTCCTTGATATGAGTGGAGACAAAGACATTTGATGTATGATTATAGGTTAAAATACTATAATGTAACTGTCAAGTAGTTACCATGTAATGTTTCAAGTATCCTTAGAATTAACAGCCTATGTGAACTGTTCTATAACAGGACTGCCAATAAAAGACAACTTGGTAACTTGAACAGATATATCATGAAAATACTATAGCTATTCGTCTATTGTAATCCGACTGGGTGACATTGCAGGGAGGAGGGTTCTGAAAATGAATTTGTTTTTATTTGACCCAGACATTTGATTATACATACAATACATCCATGTCAAAAAATAATACTAATATATAACCTTATGATGAACATGGCATATTGCATGGTAAATAGCACAAAAAGTTAGGTCAGGAGACAAATAGAAGAGAGAGAGAGAGAGAGAGAGAGAGAGAGAGAGAGAGAGAGAGAGAGAGAGAGAGAGAGAGAGAGAGAGAGAGAGAGAGAGAGAGAGAGAGAGAGAGAGAGAGAGAGAGAGAGAGAACTTGTTCTACCTTAGGAAGCTAATGCTGAAATATCACAAACTAAAAATATCCTGCCCTTTAGTAAAAGAGAAATGCTTTTTAGTCGCAGACGTATAATTGTTTTTTACATGCCAGCTGTCTGTGTGCATCCCTTGTGCTTTTGTATGTTCGTCTTTCACCAACGCATGCCACATTATTAATTATCTTATTAATCATGCATTCTACATAGTAAGTGCCATTATGTTTCTAAATATAACCTAAAATTTTGATGTGCCTCTGATGCTGTGTACATGGCTCTAGATGCCGCCCCGGCAGGGTGTGTGGTGTGTGAACTCCCCGTGACTCACGGGGGTTACATAGTGTGCCTGTGTTATATGTCCAAGGCACATACACGTTAACAGTCCACGCAACAATAGGCATATGTGCTTTTTACAGCATGTGTCAACATTTGGGTCGTGTGTTAAATTGATATTATTGATTTTCTGCGAACGCAACGTCTGTGCAAGTGTGCGTGTGCCGTGTTCTCTCCGCTGCCGGAATGCTCTCAGTTATTGCTTCTTGCCAGCCCATGTTTAGAGGATTATTTATTTCATCAACCACAGTGATAATGTGGTGGGAAGTAGGCCAAGAATACAGCAGATATATTTACTAGTATCGTTAGTGTGAGAACCTTGATCGTCTGCCAGCTTAGAAGATGAAGTTGCACACACAGCTTATGAATAATAGCAGAGGGTTTATGACTTGTTAAAAATAGCTTTGTTGCATTGTTTTCCCATGTAGCTTGTTCTAATCAGGTTTACAAGAGTAGTTCTTTACTGAGCTGTAATGTGATTCTATTCAATTTCTACCCAGGCTGGTGACTGATTTTAAATTTTTACATGTGTATCATTTCATTTGGGACATATATAATGTACATAAATTTGTAAATTGGTTTATACAATTTTGATGTGCTTCATTCGTTATTTAAGTCTCAAGTTTTATACTAGGTATGTCAGATACAGTCTGGGTGTTTTGTGTGTCTTTATGCAATGAAATCATTGTACATTAACTGTGCATCTGCTGATTCCACGATGTTTGGCATATTTAAAAAACTAACATTTAAAAACAACACCGTAATGTCTCAAAAACAAAAAATTTCATAATTTTAATTACAATGGACTGTTCAATGTAATTATCAACATGCAAACACTTGAATGAAACATTGTGAACATTACAAGAGAGATTAATGGTATTTTATTTTGTATTGTTATTTCTTAACACTGAATTATTGTACCATTTATTGCCCTGTGAAATTTTACAGCGATAGCATTTCAACCAACATTTCTGAAACTGACTGTGTAGATCTCATCACATGAAATACAGCTAGCTATACATGAGAACTAATGAAAATGTATATGTGTACATCTGTCTGTTTAAATGATCTATGGATTGGATCCATTCGGAAAGCCATATGATATATGTCACAGTGAAGGTGTCATAGCCATCAAGTAGCCTTATCAAACATTATTTGCACATGCACAGATAGTGTCAGAAATAAACAACTCTGTCACATGAGGCTCCCACTGTGGCTGCAACTTGCTTGTGTTACTACATGTATGAAGTATAACACGCACATAATGGTGGTACGATGAGATCACGGGCAGCTTCTGTTTTGTGTACCAGAAGGAACAAAAAGATGTGTCGTATCGACAGAACCACCCAGAGAGTCGGGCATTGCATCACTGGAACTATGCCAGTTTGGATAATCCGGTTAACTGGAAAGGTCTATTAATTAACCTTTTTAAAGTGTTCTGAAAATTGTTGGCGCTATTCTTCCTCTGAAGGTCTGTGTAGTAGTTGTACCTGCCTTACGGGGGTGCAGCGTATGTCCTGTGCTGTCATACTTCTCATTCTGTAGTTCCCCATTGATCCCTGTCAGCAGCCCACTTTCTTTCTTTCATTTTCATCTTTCATTGTGTCATTTCAAAATTTCCACACAATTGTCCCATTTCAGCTGTGGTCTCTCCCACAAGTAAACCATTCAAGTGGTGGGTTAAATAGGAAAACCTTGTACACTTCTGACAAAACCACTGACTCCCTGGACCCACCTTCATGTCCACATAATGACCTACATGGCAATAAACTTGTCAGAATTAGACGCCTTTGATGTTGTGCTGCCCTGGCAGAAACCATATGATGGTGTTTTGTGTGAAAGGTCATTTTAACTTTAATTGCCTTCTCATGTGGTGTACCAGGGATGATGGATGTGGATGTTTACCTCTGTTACTTGTGAGCGAGCCTTTGATAAGTGTCCCACCAAAGTAACATTAAACCCTCCTCACTTTACAGGTGTTTTATTTATCGTTATGTATCTATCTATTCAACTAAACACTTAATCAATTTGAAGTAGGTACATTTGTCAAAATGTTTTCTAAAATAGTTTACAGTATTTTGTAGAGTTTTTGAAACACTAGCTTACACCAAATGATGAAGCGACTAACCAAGCAAAGGAGTTATCACCATAGACAAATTACATTCCCGTTGTCGCGCTTACATTTATCCGGGCATTAAATTTTATCCGGGTGATGCTTGTGTGCATATGTAAGGCATAATATTTGGCACCAGTAGATCACATAGTGATAATATCCAGTAGTTAAATATGTTTCGTTTGTTGTCGTAAAACGAGCGTTAATTATAGTTAGAGTACATAATTATAATTTACTGTTTCAGATTTGTGACCAAGTATAAAAGTAAGTCACGAGACGTGTGCGTGGAGAGGAAACTGTTTTACGACAGAAATTGTTTATGTCTGTGGGAAGCAAACATTTTATAATTTATGTATATATATATAGACATATATGTAAATATATATATACATATAAACATACATAACGCCCGGATAAATGAAAACGCGACAGTCGTAGCTGGTGCTAAATGCATTCCCCTAGATGCGTGCATGCGCAGAAACGTCACCCGGGTATTATTTAATGCCCAGATAAATGTAACCGCGACACCATTGAACAAATAATTTCTGCTAAGGCTACAGTGGCACCATCTGGAGAGTGGCTCACCACTCAATACATGTATCATACGACCAGCAAACAAATGTGTTTTTTAATGTACGTCCATTTGGTAGAAGACAGGCCAATGGCCCAAACAAGGGAATGATGATAGAGAGAGGTGAGCGGACATCGGGAGGAGATACTGCCCCAAAAGTTAGCATATTAATGTATAGATTGTACAGTGCCCTAGAACAATGCTTTGAATGGGGCATTGTATAATACATTTACGATTGTTATTACCAGTATTAACTCCAGGAATGACTGGTGGAGAGGTAGACACATTGCAAATGTGTTGTGTAGCATAATGAGGCAATTGCTGCTCATTTAAGCTGATGTGTCTGATCCGTATCAGACGACACTTAACTACCCAATTCAGCAGCCACTAGAGAGAATTCTGGAATACAGGACATCCTTCTAGCTCAGCCCTAGTTGAACATCCCATTCCCAGATACTAGTGAATTTAGTAATAGTAGTATAACTAAACAATAGCAGTGAAAGTGTGATCAAACGTCCGTGTGAACAAATGTCATAGACTAATGACAAAATGTCGTACTCTGCCCTTTGTGATCGAATATTATATGACCAAATGTCATACATACACTTGTGACAATATGTTGTACTTTGTACTTCGAATACATTCGCTCTGTTTATAAGCCAGAGGGTGTTGCTTTCTGACATTTAGAAATGCTCATGTAGTTAATGATAATTCTAGCATGAGTTGCATCATACAACTCTAGCATCAGGCGTGATGCTACATGAGGTCTTTATGTAGTCTCATCCAATGACATGGTCTCCTTCCAGTAAAACTATGAAACTGGGGTTGGTTTCATGAAGCGTAGTTAAAGTTATGCAATTACTTAGCGTCACGTGTTTGCATAAACTCCTATGCTCGCTATACAGGCTGTATTATTAAAAAATCACATAATTCACTAAAACAATCATCTTATCGTTAAGAACGTTCTTGGCCGCTTCATGAAACCGACCCCAGATTTGACTATCCACCCTGAAACACTGACCATATGTTGTTAGACCCTGTTCCTTTGCCAGGCCTCCCAACCAGTGTGGGCCTCTTTGGAGTTGTCATCTGTAATTAGCCTTTAAGAAGTGCATACCCATTATGAAGTTTCTGTTTTTCTTCTATTAATACCACGTCCTTGTTGGTGAGATTAGTTGTGGCTGCCAGATATGGCCGGGTTATTTATGTATCTGAGCAAATCTTTAGTTGACTCGGTGTAATCTTTGGTCTCACGTTTTTCTTACGATTCTCCAAGTGGAAGTTGTTTTTACCAGTGTCAAAAACAAGTCACATCTGTCTTGTTTTTTAGTATTATTATTAGGCTTGTTCATGATTCTATAGTAGGGTCAGGAGACAAATAGGAGAGAGAGAGAGAGAGAGAGAGAGAGAGAGAGAGAGAGAGAGAGAGAGAGAGAGAGAGACAGAGACAGAGACAGAGACAGAGACAGAGACAGAGGACATTCACTTTGTCATTATCATTTTATTATGTAAGTTTTTTTTCGTATTTAAATGCTTGCTGTTTTGTTGTGTCGGACATATTTAAAGTTATGACTGAAACTGCAGAAAATAATAAATTTTAAACGATTTATATAGTTAGGACACAAAAGTGGAACTACAATTTACCCAACAAGTCCCCCACTCTCTAGAATGACACCAACCGTTTGCAATTTTGGCACCCTTATATTCACTTGGTGGCACTTCATCTGTCATGGTACAAAATGTTGTTTTCAGATATGGTTTGACTGCATTATTAGTCTTGTTCAGCATAGTGTTTTGCTGTGCTATAGGCATGTCACATGACCTTCATCATGTGATGTCACATGAAGAGAGTCGTGACGAACTGCAAAATTATGGGTGGGAGTTCATTTCAGTTCAAGAAAGATTGCCATCTGTGGATATTGATGGCTTCTTTCATTTTTCTCCTTTTCCCAATATTGAAATAAGCCAAGAAACCAGAATATTGCTACATTCAAAGTATAATAAATATATTTTTCAAGGGTATACACCCTGCCAAATTGCATTTTGTGAACCCAAGACAGTGTTCAAACCTTTCAGAAGTAAACAAAGCAGTTACAGATACAGATGATGCAAACCTCAACTTGCTAGATTTGGTCATGAACATAGTCTAGATTCTGCAAACTCAATCAGTGAACTTATGGCTGATACTTACACCTCATGGAAATGACATGATCTCTTTAAACTAGTGTTGTATGACAGTGTTGTGAGATGAATGAACTTCTTTGTACTCTTGAAATAGCATCTTTGTTCCCAAGAAGGGAGTATGTAGTGTTGTTTGTGGAGGCCATTGTGCACTTTATAAAGTGCATCATCTGCTAACATGGTCTCCATCCAGTCAATGAACCACATTTGACTGTCTGCTCTGAAACATTGAACATGTCTTGTTAATTCCTGCCCCTGTTCCTTTGTCAGGCCTCCAAACCAGTGTTATCCCATTGGGAGAAGTCATCTGTTTTAGTCTAAGAAGTGCGTACCCATTATGAAGTTTCTTTTTCTTCTATTAATACAAAATCCTTGCCGATGAGATTAGTTCTGGCCACCAGATATGGCCAGGTTATTTATGTATCTGAGCAAATCTTGAGTTGACTCGGTGCAGTCTCACGTTCTTCTAAGTGGAAGTCGTTTTTTGTCAGTGTCAAAAACAATTCACAACTGTCTTGTTTTCGAGTATGCAAGATGAATATCAAGCAAGCTTTTTCATAATTCACTTTTTTTACAGTTTTTTGTATTAGTCAATAAATAAGTCATGCTTGCTATTTTGTTGTGTAGCACATTTTACAGACAGACAGACAGACAGACAGACAGACAGACAGACAGACAGACAGACAGACAGACATATGTATTTTATTTTGACTAAACATACATTGAATGTGAAGAAATTATTGAAAATAAAACATTAATAAACATAAGATATATATATATGTAACATAAATGTAAATAGACAGGTCAGTGAGACTCTCATTAAGACATGAAAATGTCGCTAACATGAGAGTCACCTTTGTGTAAAATAGAAAAGAAAAAATATATAAATATCATAGCATCACACCATGTGTTCAGTATTCATTTCAAATTGTCAAAAATTAAATAATAATAATAATTAAATGTTTACACAAGATGCGCATTTATTACACCTATGACTGAAACTGCGAAGTTACATACCGTAGTAAATTCATACATGTTATGTCTCCCAGATTCGCCAGGAGTCTCCTGGAAATCTCCAGATCTCCTGGATTTCTATGCCAATGAAACAAAGGAAATTCTTTGTGGCCTAATAAAGCCAGTGAGTTAATTGCAATCCGTCTGAACCTGAGCTAATTCTCAAGAACACCTGACCAAGGCTGTTCAGACAACAAAGGGGCTTGTTTAAATCATGCCATTGTTGTTTAGTCAACACAATTGACTAAACAACAAAAACTATTTAACTACACTGTATAATCTTCTTGGGTCTTGCCTATAGTTGACATTGCATATAAGCTTTAGACGAGCGCCGTGGACCGTGCTTGCAGCCGTGGGTTCCCTATTATCGTCCACAGTAAACTTGCCGATATACATGTATATTCAAATAACGTAAATCGATTAATCTACACTGTAGATTCTGCAGTCAAGATAATAAGCAAACTCAGTGAACTTCCTGCTGATAACTATGTCTCATGGGAATGAACTCAATGGAGCAGTCTTTAAACGCATGTTCTGTGACAGTATTGTGAAATGAATGAACTTCTCCGAAGTGTGTTCTCTTAAACTATCATCCTTGTTCACAAGTGTTGTTTTCACCTGGCACGTTATAAAGTGAGAGATTATAAGGACTTCCTCGCCATTTGTTGGTTCCTAATAGGAAGCAGTATGATTCATGCAGTGTCAGTCCGCTCTGATATTAGTAGTGCGTAGAGATAGCATGTACACATGTCATGCTATTTTTAGTAAACCCATATGTCAGTTACATTTATATGACACTTGTGTTATGCAACACAATACCAATGTGTTTTCCAGGGTCAATTTATATGATCTGTCATATAAACGCTCATTGTAATGGAATGTGCTATTCTGATACAGTGCACATATACTGTGTGTTTACACAGTGCCGGTCTGAGGTAATATTGTTACATTATCCTGTTTGCTGTTGTGTCTGGGCAATGGTCTCTAATGCTACCAATGCACCAAGGGGACACAAGCATTTGGCGTTACAGAGAAGACAGGCAGCTGTTTCATTATCATTCTTTTGAGCTCATAAACCCAATTTTGCACTGTAAAACCGATTTCACTCCTTTATAGTGATCCTGTTTACCAAAAACTGTCAACACCAGGACATGCAACTGCCCACTGAGATACTGTCACCAGTGTGTCACGGAAATAATGTCCTTGCCAATACAGCAGTAGCTGTTTGCTGTATGAAAAAGCTCCTTCAATTTAACAACAGATTCTGTATAATGATGCGTTTTTCTTACGAGCTCATCATGTCAGCGAGACAGTCCCCAGTTGTTTGTCATTACGTAGGGTGGACAGTTTGTGACATAGGCAGAACGTTTGGAAAATTGGTCTTAAAAAGTACATGTAGGGCACTGAACATTCTTCAAGATAGTTCTTTTTCATATGCAAAGTGTATTTTACCTGGTAGAGACGTGAGATGTTTGACGAAAGCCTCTACCAGGTAAAATACACTTTGTGTATGAAAAATGAAAGTTTTGATCTACATGTAGGGCAGTTTGTGTTATGGATCTAGGCCAGCAGAACATTTGCTGTTACAGAAAGATTTACAATATTGCGGTAGTGAGCAGATCTGGGTGAATACGCTGGGGGCTGAGTAGTGTAAACACTAACAAGATTATAAATAATGTCTACATAAAGACAACATTTTTTATGTTTCCGGCTTGCCTAAAACTCATAAGCATTGAATTCCAAAGATGTGGTGCAGCAGTCAAGAAAGCGCTAGTTCCAGTGTCTGTTTCAACACTGTGGAAAAAAATGATCATTTGGAAGTAGGTGGTCAAAGCTATTTAGGCTTTCCTCCAGGAGTGAGCAATAAATGTAAATGTACCAGTTGCATAGATGGAAGTGTTTGATAGATAGATGATTGTTCCATTACCAGGAATCAGCCACTGCCCAAGGGTGGTAATTATTAGCAGGAAGTTCATTGAATCAGTTGTACTCCATTGCAATTTGCAGTCAGGAGTGTGGGAACCAGTCAACATTAAAGGTGTTTGTAGGTAGGGATGCCTGTCTCAACAATAAGTACTGTTTACTTATTTAATATTTTGTTTGCAATTTCAACAATGCATGGGCGCAATGTTCAAATGGCAAATGCTGTTTCGGGTGTATTAAATGCAATGTTTTGCAGGCAGATATTTATACATTCAAGTTTTTCATAATGTCACATGTTAGGAATAGACAGCCTCGGTTTTAAAATAATACAATATCGGACAGCTTAAATTGTAACCCTCGTCCCCATTTCAATTCATCAGTAGCATTACACAAGCTGTTGTCTGCAGTGTTGTTTGGGCAAGTGTAAGATCGTAGGGATGTTGTGTCACAAGGATGTTGTGTCCCCACTGTTATTCATCTCTGTCCACCTCCCCAGGGAGAGCTGATGAAGCACACAGACAAGACAGTCGATATTGTTGACATGGCCGAGGCATTAAATGGCGGGCCTTTCATTTCTGTGGCACAATGCATCAGAATCCAAATCTGAAGCCGCGGTGGTCGGGACGCTTACATTTGCCACACGAGGCACTTGAGAAGTGCAAGGCCGGATCAATACTGGCTGCACTCAGACAGGGCTGGCAGATGACGTGCCAAGAACAGTGGACACTGCACGGTCAGACTGCTTCTATATGAGTGTATGAGGCTAGAGCAACACAGCAGAGGTGTTGATGATCACTTCGTGTCCTGCCTTGTCTTAGTTCTTTTTCCTGGAGTTGAAAGTTAATGGAACTGACATAGGAGCCAGGGCTTTCTCTGTTGCTGACATAGGAGCTAGGGCTATCTCTGTTGCTGACAGGAGGTAGAGCTTTCTCTGTTGCTGACATAGGAGCCAGGGCTTTCTCTGTTGCTGACATAGAAGCCAGGGCTTTCTCTGTTGCTGACATAGGAGCTAGGGCTATCTCTGTTGCTGACATAGGAGGTAGGGCTTTCTCTGTTGCTGACATAGGAGCCAGGGCTTTCTCTGTTGCTGACCTAGGAGCCAGGGCTTTCTCTGTTGCTGACCTAGGAGCCAGGGACTATTTGGAATTCGCTCTGTCTTAGCATTAGATAAGATGAAATGGTACACAGTTCCGCTTCAATTAAAGACTTACTTTTATAATGTTAATCCTTATCATATATGTTTATCTGTTGATAAGTTTAGTAGTAATTATAAATTTTGAGCTTGACCAACCCTTTTGTCTTGATCTACCTCTGAGCTTGGTTTCCAGGAATTTTTGATGCAAAACAAGGTTTTGTCTTCTTCTTTTTCTTGTTATTATATGTTTGTGTGCCTGTTAAATGGCCACTACTACACCAGTCTACTGTTTAGTCATTTCATCCTAGTCAGATCTTGACCATGCCTAGCTCTACCCAGTCCTAACCACCTAAAAAACTTTTGATAAGTTAACGGCTTCCATCTCTTCATGTGGTAACCCCCTTGTACTATGTGGAGCATGTCAATGTAGTTAAATATCTTTTTAAAATAAAAGTGTTCATATTTCTTAATATTTTTCCTTAAGAGAGAAAGACTGGAAGACAAAACAACGGTATAAATGATTATGTAAATAAAAGCAGTGACTGATTTAAATAATAAGCAGTTAATTATAACTGATTCACTTGGAAGTTTGAACTTAGTGGATGGTTTAATTCCATTCCATTTGCTATTAACAGTACCCTGGCAGTATCCATTCTGTACTTCAAGTACATTTTTTATAGCAAATATATACATTGATTTACTTTCTCCAAGAGTGAGACAAGGTAATTGTGTTATTAAACTTTGTTTAACTTGAACGATTGTGCATGTGTGTCTGTGTAAGAACTGCGGCGAGTGCCATTATCTGGTGATTAAAAGTGAAAATGCCATCTGGTGGCCAGCGGGGGTGGTGATTGGCACGGACATTGCGTGGAAATGTCACTTTGGTGACCTCGGTTGTCAGGGAAGTGACATCGTAATCCCCCATTGTCTGCCGCCTCTCTACTGCTCTCATGTGTCACTGCATCATAGAAACCAGGCCACATCAAGTCTCTTTTATATATATATATTCTCTTCTTCTCACTTGATCCCCAGCGGGGTAGGGGCCAAATCACTTGGTTTGTTCTGCCCTCTTGATGAGTTGTCTTTATCTACCATGATCTTCTGCCATTCTGTTCTACTCTACTAAGATGTACACACATGCACTTTTGAGATAAATTTTAACATGTACAGTCTTAATTTCGGTCTTCCTCTTCTCTTTCTGCCACTGCTTTCTGTTTCCATGCTCTTGTCTCCTAACTCATTTTTCTAAGTCTTCTACCCATGTCAGTCTGTCCAAAACTTCCTTAATTTTCAAGGGTTTCTCCATTCTAATTTATAAATATAATATATATATATATATTTAACCTTAAGGTTCCCTCATTAATACAGCCACCTTGCAATTATGGTCACCCTAGGACAGTCACAAATTATTTCCATAAGAGTAAAGGTGTCATGTTGACCTTAATGGAGTATGAGTGTTCCATTGTACGTTCATACATTCACGTAGGTGGATGGGTTGTTGTTTGGTGGGATGGCAAGCACGTGTTGGCAGCATGCATGCGTGCCTGTCAACCTTTGAAAGTCACCAGTACGTAGTTGCAAATCATTACTGACATTTAAATTTCAAGCCAGCGTCCTACTTGTCAGCAACTCTGGGGGTGGCAATTGTCCTTTCTCTTTTCACTACTGAAATAACCATCTGGGTAATTCATTGTTCTATCTTTGCAACTGTCTTGCTAATGTCATGCATTATTGAAAATAGAAGGCAGTAATGTGGAAGCACTGAGCTGAACCAGTTGAAGAAAATGTTCTCATAAATGTTTTCATGCAGTCTGGAATGTTAGATATCGTGTTAGAATGGTCATTTGGTTGTGATGCATCATTCACATCAGTACACTAAATTACAGTTAGCCTTAGATTCAGCCAGGTTTCAACATTTTTAGGGTGCCCTGTCAACAATCTTTTACTTTATAATTGACCAGTTTACACAGTGATTGGTTGATGTCCTCTCGTCCACAGTGGACAGTATCAAACCTCCATCTTCAAATGATTTAGTTCATCTCACATTGTTGCTGTTAAGATTTGTGATAGTTTGAGTCATGTGTGCCATTGGTTTGATGAAAGAGTGCTTACTTTTGTTTATAAGCATCAAAATATTTTATTTTGATCGGGTAGTTTCCAATGTGTGAATAATTCTATGCTATAATATATACAGCTGGACCAATTTCACATTCTCTTTACCAAATTTTGACCATATCCTTTTACACAGAATTTAATAGTTTGTTTTTAGCTGAAAGTGACAGATTTGTACAAACAAATTAGCATGTCATTATGGATACATTCAATTTTCGTGAAATGTCTGTAACGTCCTGAGTGAACTAATCATATTGAAGAAGAACCTTTTCACGTTCCGTTGCCTAGTCCACACATTATTGATCAGTCTTGTGAGGTGGACCTTCTGGGGGACATATGTTGACCAGCCATTGTCTTAAACTGGACAGGGGACAACAAACAGAACTGGTGAATTAATCATTTACACTGCACGATGCATTTCCCCAGTGTCTGCAGCTGCAGAATATAAATATATGATTACCAGCTTGCCCACCCAATCCGTCTCTGATTATGTGAAGATTTCCAGGAACTTGATATTGCCAATGCCATCCTAGTAGGAAGGTGTCTCAGGGTAATGTCCTCCCTTGCAAACCAGATCTCGGTGAATGGAGGCAGAATGCATAACCTGACCTAATTATGTTACCTGTTTGGCAAGCAGCCAGTGGTCGGAAGTTACATATGGGTAGGATGGGTTTACAGCTTACAGTTGAGCAATGAAGCCACAAGTTGCATGATTTTTAAGAAGTCGTTGTTTTGACCAGTTCTATCTAGTTAGAGTACTGCCAGATGTTGGCTGATGAAACACAATGTTATTAGGTTTTTATGTGGAGTGAATCCATTGCAGAATCACCACAATATTGACTCACACATTGATTCCAGTTTGACACCCAAAATTTACCCAACCTTGAGCCAACATTGCCTGACAATGATCCGTACATCGACACCAACATTGACCCAATTACTATTATAAATTGATTGGTATTTTCACTGTTAATTTAAGGAATACTTGTCCCAATCTGTCAGCCAGCCAACTCTGGTTTAGTGTTGGGATTAAACTGTTAATTATTAAGACGCTAATCCCGTCAGTTTGAAGTGAGACCTATGTGCATGACAGTAATGGCACGAAACTCACTCGGTCCAATATATTATAGAGGTATTACATAACATTATTACTAATAGTTGTGTACTGTATGGCTGTATACATTAAGTACTGTATATTGTATACAGCATGCAATTTTTATGTACATTTGTGTGGAGGTAACAGTGACACTTGAAGCTTCCGAAACCATGTAAAGGTCATCAGAATTTAACAAAAAAATGGATACTTCCCTGAGCATATAAAATGTTCTCCTTCACTTCTATGTGCAGTGTTCAAATCAAATGGCAGCAATCAATGACCTGGCAGTTTGACTGAATAACATAACAATTTTATAGCAGCATAAAAATACTGGTGTAATGACATACCGCCATACATGTTAAAGAAAAGAAATAAATCAGTATATATCTGCAACATGGAAAGGCAATGAATGACACATTATTATATTGCATAAATTTACGTAAAACTAGAAAACACATTTATGTATGTATTATGATATTTTGTCAATTTTTCACAATATAGGATTTTGTCTTGAGAGATTTTAGTTCTGTGGGATTTTGTCTGTAGGGATTACATCCTGTGAGATTTTTATCTTGCAGGATTATATTGTGGAATTGAATTGAACTGGCAGCTGAATCAATAAACATGAATGAATGAACGTTTATTCAACAACAACAACAACATAATACATGCACAGTATGGTTCGCTGCTGCTGCTGATAGGACGTAGCTGAAGTGTTAGACTTATGTGTTGTTATGCCCTACTCACACATGGCCTCGAATGGTGCTGTTCATAGGACGTAAAGGAAGGTTTATATGGGTTGAATAAGCACCATGTCGTAGTGGGAAACAAGGTCAACTATTGCTCATTATCCCTATGCCCATGATCAGGCTTTTGGGCAATCGTACGGGTTTAACATTAAATTAAACATTTAGAGGTATAACCAGAATTTCACTTTTTGGAAACTCCATACAGCCGTTTGGATTGGAACACAAAGATGTAATCACAACTATAGTCTTTTGCCTATTCCAATGTTGCTCCTGTTTAACATCAACACTGAATGAGGCATAGGTGTGAGTTTCATTCTTCTACGAAGACGTATGTGAACAGATTTACCTTTGTACTGGGAAGCAAGGAAGTAGATGGTCACATCAATGCAACCAGGATGTTATATAGGATGTCATATTGTTTGCTACAGATCTATTATCTGTATAACTGGTCTGATGGATCCTTCCAAATGGCCCTCAGTTATTGAATTTGTTGCTGTTGGCCATTAAGTGTAGAAGAAATTTATCAGCAAAAAGAGACTAAACCAACATATTTGCTTACCAAACACTATTTATACAGATTTTATGCAATTTTTTGTAAACTTTTCTCTGGGATTACGGCCAGCTTCCTAATCCCCAATGCTAAATTAATTTGCACTTGCGTCAAAGATCATCCTGCTTCGTGGAACTGTGTGAGCAGTCTGTGGCCCGTCATTGATCCGTCTGTCTATTTTCATCGTCGACACATATGTCAAGTTTTAATCACAGGAGACTCTTGTGTCTTCAGTGCCATCTATCCAGTAAACTTTATTGATTCGTTTTCTTCCGATGGTTTCTGCCTGTCACTCGCACTCATTTGCACATCGCTGCCGATGACTTAACATGTAACACTCTGTGTCAGGCTTAGCAATTGTTGTAGGTGGTCTTTGGATGAGGAGGTATCCATTGTCTTGTCATGTCATGTCTCGTCTTGTCCAAAGGCTATTGCCAGCAGCTCTCAAGTGATATTGCTAAAACAAGGTTGTTGGTTCCATTACCTAGTATCAGCTAGGGATGGTGATTGTTACAATACATCAAGTTCAGTTGTACTTCATCACACTTTGTGGGCAGGATTGTGAGAACTAGCCAACTTCAAAGGTACTTCCAGGTTGGGATATGTGCTCCTGCAATAAATGCCAATAATGGCTATTTCTGACTTACATGTTTTGTTTCCAATTTGAACATGTCGTGGATGCAACATTCAAAGTGCGAACAGGCTTATAAAAAACAATTTACTGGGAATATACCTTAAATATATTTATTCTAGTATTAAAAACATGTCAGTGTACACTGTATATAAAAAATGTTAAACAGACAAGGTCTGTTTAAGGTGTGTGCATCAGAGTAAGAAGATCACTCTTTGAACACTGGCGGGAACAGCATAAATACACAATTTTAACAAGATAAAACAACATTGCCACTCAGAATTTTATTTTAGCATCTATTTGGGGGAATTTTGTCCATATATAATTTAACTGTTATATCTTGCAGTCTTTCTATGAATCCCCTATATTTCTGATAAATAATGCACAGCGTATTTCATATTATTGTTTTATGAATAAGTTTTAAAACGTGACAGGCAGCACAGGAAGGCAAATAATAGCACAGAAGTCGGCCACGTATGACCGAAGTCAGTGAAGCATGAAGGTGTTTGGTCAGGAATAGCTGCAGTGGTCCTGTGTTGATTGTGACAGCACAGGTTGAACTGTAGTGACAGGATGACATACTGTAGCTAACCACAATGTGATAAGATGAAGGGATCCTTGTTTAGAAAGCTTATCTTTAGTGATGGTGCCAGTGTTTCCCATGGTACATATGACAGTTGAGGTGGACCACCTTGCTGTTTTTCACCTACATTGCCCAACATTTCTACCACATAGCTATTTGTTTTTCTCACACACAAAAGTGTTTATTACAATGCTGATGTTCACTGTTGGAATGTTTTATATGCAATTTGAATATTTCATTTGTGAGACATTCATTTTATAACATGGCTTATTTAACTAATTTGGCTCACAGGATATCTTCAACATACATATTGTAGTACTAAGAATATTATGTTAATAAATGATAAGCAAATGGTAAACAGACAAGGTTGTTTCTGGTGATTGTGTAAGGCCAACAGTTGATGGAGAAAAGAAATATATAGGCAGTGGACCAGCAAAATCATGTTTTTCAAACTTAAATTAATGCCTGGATCTCTTCTCAGTGACAAGTGAACTATGGTCCCAAAAACTAATTATCAGCAGAAATGCCATCCTGTTACAATGCAACTGGCAAGCAGCGTTTTCAACTGATAGCGAAGCATTGCAGTGTGGTACGGTAGCAAGCTAGTGGAACTTGACTGGAAACACAAGGTGATTAAATGATGCACAACCTACGGGTAATTGGAAGGCAATTTCCCTCTCTCTTCCAGGCTCATTTCTCAAAGTTTTTTACTCGTAAGAATTGGTCCTGCCTGGATCCACCCCAGCAACATGTTGTAGTCTAAGGGGACGATCTGTTCTGACAGAAGTATAATATTGTGTGGTGTACGTGCATGTAGACATGTACTTTTGTGCACACACCTTCACACATCTAATAGGGTTTGCAGGGTAAAAACATCATTGGCTTAATTTAACTCCTTTTCTGAAGGGCAAAAGTGACCCGAGATATCGATATATGTAAGATACAAAAGTGTCATCTTGGTGTTGAAAGTTTTTAGTATACTAGGTCACTGTTATGGAGCAAAATTATTTTAAAGAGCCAAATCAGGCCTATGAACTCATGCAACTAAGAGTGTTAGTGAAATGATCCTCTGGTGAGACACTCTGTTGATTAATTGGTTATTGTTAACTTGCACTATCAGAACATGTGGTAAAGTTAACACACATACATATCATATGCATAAATCACTTTGCACACGACTGAGCAGTTTGAATAGCAGAGAAGTTGGTGACATTTCTGGGTGACATTTAGATTTGTGCCTAAGAGACATTACAGTTGAACCTCGGTTTACAGTCACCTTGGTAATCTGGTCACCTCGCCATTAAGGTCACCTTGGGACAGTCCCAAATGGTTTACACAGTAAAAGACAGGACGTTAGTCCCGATAATCCGGTCACCTCGCTATTCAGGAATACGGTCAGTAACTCAGTGCAAAACAACGAGATTGCCCATAGATTACCCCTGCACTATCACGGTCAGTCACAGCCAATGACGTGGCTGACCAGCAGCCGGGCGCCCGCCCAGCAAAGGTGACGCTGACAATGCGAAGCATTGAACTTGGCATCTGGATGTTTACTTGGTGACTGGCGTATTGAAAACAATATAAAAGGTGCAAGTCCCCAGTTATCTTGGATGTCAAATTCTTAGTGGCTGAGTAGATTTTATAGATAAATGCAGCAGTGCAGAAGCAATGCCAATGGGCTTCATCTTTGATGCTGACAATATATATGGCACTGTCTGTTCTAGGCATCTGGGTTTTTGTTTAACAATCGATTACGTCCATTTGGTGTCTTGATTTTTAATGATGAAACAGTGTGTTTTGTAAATTGTTGTAAAATTAAATCATCATGTTATTTTACAGGTGTGATTGGGTGATAGTGGGTTACCCGAAATATACCGTGGCGCCTCTGGTGGATAATGTAAAACTTAATCTAAATGTAAGAGAGTTTGAACTGTTTGCATTCCCGACAACGCCTGCTTGATCTTAATCAGCAAATATCATGTCGGCAAATAATATATTGTACCAAGAATTACGCTTAATGGTATAATTTATGGGCCCCATCATTTTTTTTAATCCACAACGCTATCAGTAGCATCAATACGCAGCTATCGTGCAGTGTGTGGTGTGTGCATACGACTATGTCTATGAGTGCGTGTGTATCTAAATGTTAATAGTAATCAGAGTTTCTGTTGATCAGTTCATCAGACAAATAACACTATCCATTAATAAAACATACGCCACACCATACATGACCATGCATACTGCATTGCTTAATGTCCGTTGCTGTTAAAATGGCATGCACATGTAGGCCTATAGTGATGTTCCAATTCCCGGGATCCTTTAGTCCACAATTCAGTATTACGGTCACCTCGCTATTAAGGTCACTTTGATCAAGTTCCGTAATACTGAGGTTTCACTGTACTTGCCAGTTCACATGTTTGGTTACAACACTTGAAAGACATCTTCTATCTTTGAAGTGGCTGTTTAGTCAAACCTTCCTAATGCAGCCACCTCACAATACCACCACCTCAGTAATGCAGCCACCTCGCAATCCACCATCTCAGTAATGCAGCCACCTCGCAATACCACCTCCTCAGTAATGCAGCCACCTCACAATACCATCACCTCAGTAATGCAACCACCTCGCAATACCACCACCTCAGTAATGCAGCCACCTTGCAATACCACCACCTCAGTAATGCAGCCACCTCATAATACCACCACCTCAGTAATGCAGCCACCTCACAATACCACCACCTCAGTAATGCAGCCACCTCACAATACCACCACCTCAGTAATGCAGCCACCTCATAATACCACCACCTCAGTAATGCAGCCACCTCACAATACCACCACCTCAGAAATGCAGCCATCTCACAATACCACCACCTCAGAAATGCAGCCACCTCGCATATGTGGTCGCCTTAGGACACAGACAAATTATTTCTGTAACTGTGAAGTATAGGAAATTAGTCTAGCTAATACAGCCACCTTGCTATTCAGGTCACTTCGGCCCTGCCCCGATTTCTTGTCATGTTTTTCTTGTGCTTTAGTAGAAAATAAATATTGATTATACTACCGACATTATTGTGAAAAACAGGTTACTCAGTATGTTGACATAGCCGGTTATGCGACTCAAGTTAGGTCATGGCAACCCAGTCACTAAACATGAAAGTGTGTGTCCTCGACTTTCAGACATGAGGCAGGTAAATGTGAGGGTTGACAGGTGTCGCAATCTCCCACCTACTGATGTAGGGTGTGGCATGGGTCTCAGTCTCCCATATCCCACCTGTTTAGGTTCCAATCTCCCACCTACCTGGGGTCATCTCCCACTGTTGTAGGGTGTGGCATGGGTCTCAGTCTCCCATATCCCACCTGTTTAGGTTCCAATCTCCCACCTACCTGGGGCCATCTCCCACTGTTGTAGGGTGTGGCATGGGTCTCAGTCTTCTATATCCCACCTGTTTAGATTCCAATCTCCCACCTACCTGGGGTCATCTCCCACTGTTGTAGGATGTGGCATGGGTCTCAGTCTTCTATATCCCACCTGTTTAGGTTCCAATCTCCCACCTACCTGGGGCCATCTGCCACTGATGTAGGATGTGGCATGGGTCTCAGTCTTCTATATCCCACCTGTTTAGATTCCAATCTCCCACCTACCTGGGGCCATCTGCCACTGATGTAGGATGTGGCATGGGTTTCAGTCTTCTATATCCCACCTGTTTAGGTTCCAATCTCCCACCTACCTGGGGCCATCTGCCACTGATGTAGGATGTGGCATGGGTCTCAGTCTTCTATATCCCACCTGTTTAGGTTCCAATCTCCCACCTACCTGGGGCCATCTGCCACTGATGTAGGATGTGGCATGGGTCTCAGTCTCACATATCCCACCTGTTTAGGTTCCAAGCTTCCACCTCTCATTTACTGCAAACCCCCTCTCTAGAATGCACAACACTTCTGATGTCATATACAACAATGACACTTCTCATGTCATATACAACAATGACACTTCTCATGTCATATACAACAATGACACTTCTCATGTCATATACAACAATGACACTTCTCATGTCATATACAACAATGACACTTCTCATGTCAAATACAACAATGACACTTCTCATGTTATATACAACAATGACACTTGACTATTAAAGTGTCAGTGTCAATTGTGATTAATCACTGAACCTGTAACATTGGAGGCAAGTCTATTTTTGTAACTAATTTCATGATCTCCTCAGTGAGGGAATAAAATGATCTGCTCAGTGAGGGAATAAAATGCTAATTAGAATCACATGACTGTCAGTCATATGATTTCTTATGATTCACATGTTGAAATTGAACCTTGTAATTTGTGTCTGCTTCTTGCTACCTCTGAAGTAAACGTCTTATTTAAACCATAGGAGAAGATGACATTCTTGTTAATGTGGGATGAGATTATAAATATGTTTTGTTAAGAATGTTCATTTGTTATTTTTCCAGGTGTGTAGATGTCCTCGATCGACATAGCTTGATATTTGTAATGCATATTACTGCCATCCCCATGGTGAATGTCCTATTACCTTGAATCAGCCAGATGTGGTAATCATTAGCAGGAAGTTTGCAGTTGTAATCAATTCTAACTTGTGGTTAGGCATATGGGTATCACCCAGATTCAAAGCTATTTACAGGTATGTATTTGTGTTGTCACATTAAGTGCCAGTAATGAATGTTTATAAAAAGACTGTTTTGTTTACGATTTGAATGTATATGGTCAAATTTCATATAATGTTTCAGGCATATTAATTTTTTTGGCAGTATACATTCAACATAGTTTTTCTAGTATTAAGAACAGTGTTTACATAAAAAAACATTAAAGAACATACATCCTCAGTTTAACCTTCAAGAATCAATGCGGATCACTCCCATTAGACAGTGTATGTTACATCAACACTGTGTGGTGAGAGTGGATCACTCCCATTAGACAGTGTATGTTACATCAACACTGTGTGGTGAGAGTGGATCACTCCCATTAGACAGTGTATGTTACATCAACACTGTGTGGTGAGAGTGGATCACTCCCATTAGACAGTGTATGTTACATCAACACTGTGTGGTGAGAGTGGATCACTCCCATTAGACAGTGTATGTTACGTCAACACTGTGTGGTGAGAGTGGATCACTCCCATTAGACAGTGTATGTTACATCAACACTGCGTGGTGAGAGTGGATCACTCCCATTAGACAGTGTATGTTACATCAACACTGTGTGGTGAGAGTGGATCACTCCCATTAGACAGTGTATGTTACATCAACACTGCGTGGTGAGAGTGGATCACTCCCATTAGACAGTGTATGTTACATCAACACTGCGTGGTGAGAGTGGATCACTCCCATTAGACAGTGTATGTTACATCAACACTGCGTGGTGAGAGTGGATCACTCCCATTAGACAGTGTATGTTACATCAACACTGCGTGGTGAGAGTGGATCACTCCCATTAGACAGTGTATGTTACATCAACACTGTGTGGTGAGAGTGGATCACTCCCATTAGACAGTGTATGTTACGTCAACACTGTGTGGTGAGAGTGGATCACTCCCCATTAGACAGTGTATGTTACATCAACACTGTGTGGTGAGAGTGGATCACTCCCCATTAGACAGTGTATGTTACGTCAACACTGTGTGGTGAGAGTGGATCACTCCCCATTAGACAGTGTATGTTACGTCAACACTGTGTGGTGAGAGTGGATCACTCCCATTAGACAGTGAATGTTACGTCAACACTGTGTGGTGAGAGTGGATCACTCCCCATTAGACAGTGTATGTTACGTCAACACTGTGTGGTGAGAGTGGATCACTCCCATTAGACAGTGTATGTTACGTCAACACTGTGTTGTCAGCGCGGATCAAACAGATTGTGGCCCATCAGTCAGTGAGAATTCTGTAGGATGGATGATTAGCTGTGAAAACGTGAGTTGATCTTGAAAGGGTGACCTCCATGTGAAGTTTGCCATCAAAGAGAAGTCATCATTTATTGACGCTCCCACCGGGAGACGACCTTCTCTGTCTGGCAGATCTTCAGCGCCGACACTTGCCGTCCAGTTTCAACGATTCTCAGAAAATGACAGTTCGGCCAAGAAATGCCAACGGCATTGTAGAAATATGGCTGACTTGTGTGCATCTGCAGACCGACTTGTTGTGCGACACTTGTTGTTAGAGTAGGCTTCATAAGATGAGTGTTATCCACAGATGGTATGTTTAATGTGATGAAATATTAATTATAAACAATAGCGCTATATGTTTTGTATGCTTATACAAGTGTTCAGGCTGGAGTATTGATACATATATTTTTGTATGTAAGTTGCTTTTGCTGCAGTTCCTTCCTGATTATCTCTGTCACCAGATGTCCTCCTGTTCTCAGCTAATAACCTTGATAATTCCGGTACATATGTATTGAATTCAGTAATAACTATTTACTAGTAACATTTGTTTGAAAACGAACTGTCTTGTAAAAAATACAAAATAGTTATAAACAAATTCTCCTTGGCTATCTATAAAGATATTTTTACATTCTACTAACATACTGCCTAACTGTAGACAGCAGGGAATGTATATGAATTAATATTTTGTGCAGTAATGGCAGGATGGCTAAATGCTTCCAGAAGATGTTGGAATGAATAAGTCTGCCAGGGGAGGAAATGTGAAGTGCTTTGAGCAGTCATATAACTGGATAATGCGCTATAGAACTTACACATTTTCAGTAAAAAAGAAACAGCATATTTGTAAGCAGGAAATAACCCAGTTTGAACTAGTGCAAGCCCCGGTGGCATAGTGCAGCCTTAATGAGTGTTGACTCACCCTAACCAGTTGGATGAGTTGGTTTTCAGTCCATCACCTTTGCATCCACAAATTGACACTGCTCCTCTTGTCAATCAATCTTTCCCCACATGGAAACTGTCTTCGTTAATTGCATATGTGCATCAATATTTAATAATTTGAAAGATGCATTGTTAGAATTGGCTGCCTTTCCTCTTTGAGGATATTATTTCGGAGGAATATGATAATTTTTTGGGAAAAGTTGTATCAGTAGAAACTGTGTTTGTTATGCTATCAATGAGCTGATTGCAGGTACAGTCTGTATGTAGAAGCCGCCTACAACATTGTAAATGGATGCCGTTTAACTGCACACAAATCTACCACTACAACAATTCAGAAACTGTCATTTTTCATATCCAAGATGTATTATTTTCCTGGTAGAGGCTTTCGTCAACGTATCACGTCGACTTCATCAGTACCAGTATCGATGATGCTGAAGCATCATCGGTACTGATGATTTGAAAACGAACCATCCTGAAGAATAATACCACTACAACAGTATTCCATTTCAAGATACAAAGTTTGGTCATAAAAATCATGTTATTTATATATATATATTTATAAGATATAGTATAAAATTATAAACAACACATAATCTAAGATATTAACAGCATAAGTGCATTTGCCTGACATAGAATTGTTATGCGTCTATTAATTTATTACTACATCAACTTTACTGTTCAGTACAAATGTTTATTTTCATGCCATATACAATGCAGGTAAATAAGTTAATAACAGACTTACAAGGGGATTCTTAAATATTTTTTATTTACATTCACCTTAACATCATAAAAAATAATGACCTTGCAAGATGCAAGAATAGTTCGTTCGTGACATTTTTCACAGGCTGGAGGTTGCTTAAAATACAGACTCATTTCCCAGAGGCTGACACTGCCACAGCAGCCCACCCACCACCCATGGTGCATTGATGTTTACATAATATGATATTCTGACAGAGACTGCCAGAAGATAGCACAGTCGATAGACATACCATGCTAAGATTGTAAGTGCTGAATACAGCTGTTGTTTTGATGAAGATATCAGAGTTTGCTGCCGTAAGCGAAGTGTAACTACAGCTATGGTGACCTGGTTGAACCCAGACAGAGTGAATGACCCAGCAGGAAGGATGAAACATGTTTCCCACAATTCCTCTGAAAAAAATATAAGTGCTAGAGATCCTTCGTGGGATCAGTGTTGAACTACTGAAAGCTTGGTGCCCGAGATGCAAAGTGTCTAGAAGGAAAAGTTTAACATACATATTGTTAGATTATCACAGTCTTGTTCCTGCCCCTCCACACACATACACGAGGACATTGTCAGACATGCGTATTTCTTCCAGGAGACTCCACCATCCTCAACTGGGCAGGAAACAGGTGACATCACGTGTTCCCACCAAGTTCACCATCCTTCATTGTGTGCATCATATCCATCACCTCCTCCAGCACGAGGCCAGCCGTCTCCACAAAGGTCTTCTTCCTCCTCTCCCATATCTTCATCCATCATCCCTGCTGTCTCACTGACAGCCATTAGTCATGCAGGCCTGGCCCTTACACAGCTAAAGAGGCTAATCACCGCCTCAATAACATGACATAGGAGTGTGGCCTTGTTATTTGCAGTCATTTAGTGTCTTAGATCTGAAAGATTACACCAAGTGATGTCATGTGGCCTTGCAAAGTTGTGCTGTCTGTGTGCGTGAATGCATGGCGAAGTTTGTAATTTATTACAGTTGTTAAACTGTAATTGTCATGTACAAAGTTGAAAACTACTTTGCAATTGATTTAAATATAAGTATTTTGTTCAACATTCAATAATCTTTACAGATAATTACTCAGGTACATAATGCAGACAGCCAGTCGGTGTCTGTCTGTTGTGAAATGTGTAGAGATGTCAACAGAAGCATAATGCCACGACACAGTGCTACCGGCTGTTGCCTGGTCTACGTGCTTAAGACATTGATTTGTCGGCCGAGTCGTCTAAGGCAGTCGCCATTCTAACAGTCATTTCTCAGCTTCTAAGTGATTTTAAGAGCCAAGTATTGGAATTTCTGCTGTGAGTAACGTGAGAATAAAGCTGCTGTTTACTACGAGAGCAGTGTTATTGAGTAGAGACTGAAGTGGATGCAGGTTGTGTAATAAAGGTTTAGTGGGGGGACTGATGAGTTGTGGAGCTGGAGGTGTTACTGGCACAAGAACACTGCCGTCACATCTAATGCTTCCTACATTGGCCATCCATTGTAGAGCACACAATGTACTCGGTGAAGAGAATCCGCGATTGAATCATTTTATTGCCGTTTCAAAACTTGAACATTTTGTTCACCGAACAGTGCTGCAGTTCATACATTGGTATGAATGAGTACCAGGCTGTAGGCAGTGGTGGACAAATATGATTGAATAGTCTTTGTGTAGTAATTTGCAGCCTGGCTGAATGCTTCCTTGAGACATCAAAATGGTGTTCGATTGAACAGGTCTGCCAGGGATTAAGTAAAGCACTTTGAGCAGTCCCCAAGACTGGATACGATGCTATATAACAACAACCTTCTTAACCACCACCGCATAATAGTCAGCAACTGGTTATATAGATCCATCACATCACCCACCTCCTTTGACCTTCACCCACCAGCGCCATCATGCCATTGCCACACCACCTCTTCCACCCACTCACACATTTGTATATTCCAGCTGGCTCACGAACCGAGTAAAAGTCCCAGGGAAAAAGCACTGTCAAGTTGATGTAATTTTGAAGGAATGTGTCACAGTGCCGTTGTCATGCAGAACGTGCATGTGCACACATGCTGATTGTGGGCGATACTGCACTCATATTATGTATTATGTGCAGTCAGGAAGACAAAATCAGATTAATGTGTCCTAAAACAAATAAATAAAATTCACTCTTACGTTTCTGTTTTTACCTAGATCAGTCTTTAAATTTCATCTCGGAGAGTCACATGCATGTATTGTCTTTGCAGGCATGCATAAATATTATATACATACATAGTTATATATTATTACATATATATACAAAGTCATACATACACAA
Source organism: Escarpia spicata (assembly GCA_963995525.1). Lineage (NCBI taxonomy): Eukaryota > Metazoa > Annelida > Polychaeta > Sabellida > Siboglinidae > Escarpia > Escarpia spicata. The sequence continues at coordinate 46,018,529 of OZ023218.1, forward strand.
ATACGTATGTATGCACACATGCATGCATATATATGTGTATATATATATGTGTGTACATATGACTTTTTATGTGTATATATGTAATAATACATAAATATGTATGTATATAATATTGATGATATATATATATTTATGATATATATATATTTTACATATCATATTCTATACACACATACACACTCACTCTCATACAGACACACAAACATACACACGAACATACACACACACCACACCCCCAGACTCACACAAACCACACCCTCCCCACACACACACCACACCCCCCACACGCACACACATGCACACACATGCACACACATGCACACACACGCACACACATGCATACACACGCACACACATGCACACACACACACATCAATAATTTGTACATACATTCATATATTAAATATATTATTCATACAGTATAGTAATACTTTGAACCATAAATATATTGAACTGTTTAACCACCACAGAAAATCGTTTGTGTCCCTGTTATGTACCTCATAGCTGGTGCATAATGATGAACATGACACACTTGACTTTACAACACTACACTCCAGTATCATCACATCCTCTTATTTCCACCACCATGCTATAACAACCCACCACAGCCTAGCACCACCTAACTGCACCACCACAGGCAATTCATCTGCACTGCCTGCCTTGATTCATCTGCACTGCTAGGCAACCATACTGTTCTTGACCAAGGAGGCAAATGGGAAGTCTTTAGCTCGCAATCAATATGCTTCAGTGCACCCTCTGGCTTGGACAGTAGCAGAGCATGTATGTTCTGAGACTTGCTGTGTTGTCCATTAGCATGCAGGATCATTATTGAGCTGTTCCATACAGTCAGCCTGGAAATGTGCTGTGTTGTGGCATTGTGCTTCACACATGGCTGGAGCGGTTCGCTTCGTGCATGGCCGACTCCGGTCTGGCTGCTGTCTCAACATGGAGCAGTCTTGTGTCACACATCATGCCGATTGAAGAACAATGTTTCTGTTTTTCCTGTTTGCGATGTGCATCCTGCATAACTGTTTTGTTGGACTTGTTAATCTGAAACAATGAATTACCCTGGGTTGTAAATTGATGGATGGGAATAGGATTATTTTTAGAGATAAATGTAATTAAAAGGACAGCTTAGATTAATAACATAACATATATGAATGCAGACAAGTGAACATTGGCTTGCAATGACAATTATTCATCCAAGGAGAAACAAGTCAGTGTTAGTACATAGTGGTAGGTAATGTTCCTCATTATTATCATCATAAAGTTGGAAATGAGGCTAACTTAAATTATTTAGTAATTTTTTTTAAATGTCAAAATATGTGGACATATTGATACAACACGCACACACGCACACACACATGCGCACACATGCGCACACATGCGCACACATGCGCACACATGCGCACACAGGTTGTCAAGCCAATGCTCATGTCACATTATGTCATGTTATATTGGTTTATGTCAAACTTAAAAGGTACAGCAGGCAGTCGCTATCTTGTGGGGGATATTAGTGCCCCCCACTGTTTATCCTGCATTTTGTGAGAACAGCCACTGTCCAAGAATGGCAGATCACAGGCACTGCTACAAACCAGCTGCTGTTACCATTTTATTGCGTTAAATAATTTTATGACAGGGAACATAATTGTAGGGAGTGCCTCCAAATATATTGGATCCTAAATCATTTGAGGTGAATCATTTGTAGCAACGTAAATTACAGTTGAACACGAAATAGAAGTTATATATGAATGAATGTTGTCAGTGTACATGACTTCAGTGCAGTCGCTGTACATTTGTATATATACCCTTTTTAGTTGTAACATGTGTTTAAGGGGTGGTATGGCAGCTAGATAGGAATTTTTTTTAAAGCCTAATTAACTTAATTTGTTGTGCCCAAGTGGTAGAGAAGCTGAAGAAGTCTGCCCGACTCCCCATTTCCATGGTAACAAACAAAATGGCCACCAAATATAGCATATCTAAAAATTGTAACACTGGAAGTAATAATGATTTGGTAATCTGGCTTGGATTGTTGCGTTCTGAATATTTTCTACAATCTATAAACAATTATATTTTATTTTGAATTTTCAAACTATGTGATTGTAAATGCAACAATTTTCGACACATTGTGGGACATTACTACAAAGACAAAGAATAAAAACAAAATGTTTTTTATACAGATTGTGGAGAATATCCAGGAGTACACAGCAATCCAACCCAGATTACCATATTATTTTTAGTTCTGGATTGTTGTAAGTTATTGTTGTCAAAAATGAGATTTTCTGTAAATGCCCGTCAAAGAGTGAATAACCGCATTGATTGCTTGAAAGAGCCACACCTTATCCATGAATAAAAGTGTTTTAGGTATATAAATTGTTAAAAAAGGTACCTTTTTGATAGTAAACATACAACACTATTGGAATATGGAAGAAACACATTTTAAGTATTTTTGTCAAAACCACCGTTCTAGCTGCCATACCACCCCTTAAGCTATCAATTGTCTTTTTGTTGTGAAATATACCATGTGTACCAGATAGGCAAGGTGTGCTTATTACTAAAGATTGGCACCTTGTACACCAATAAAGATCTGCACCTCTACAGTGTCACTAAAGATATGAACCCTTTCAGACACAACCTTTCAGTGCTTGGACAAATACAAACTGACATTCTACAGTTCATTTGTACCATTACACATGGTTACAACATACAGCTTGATTTCTTATAAAGTGGTTAGCTTACTTTGTATTAGACGATATTTGTAAATTTATAAGTCATTATTACCAATGTTTTTCTACCACTTTCATATATGGTGCGACAGAATTATTTTATTATCATTATTGTTAAATGATTGTGATATTACAAATGTCAATATGAGTTCTTTTTTTCGAAGAAAAGCATATCTATGAATGTGATACGGATGTGGATATACCTAGATGTTGATTTGTAGCATGAACCTGATAACTATATATCTAGATATTAACACACACACTTTGGGGACAGGTAGTATCCTCTCCAAAATGCCAATGTTCACACGCCTCTTTCTGTCGACATTTACCCACGTGTTTTCTGCAAACTTGGAAGACAGTACTGGGTAGATGAATCGAGTGGCAGGCCACTCTCCAGAGGGCGTCACTGTGTGGTTATGTTCACTTTACCGGGAACTGTAGTCATTGGCTACAGCGGAAATAACGTGGACAGCAGGAACGAATTTGAGAAAAAAATGTATAATGGTGATAACTGGTGTGCAAGGTTTGTTGCTCCAGATCGGGGGCAAACATAGATCTGTAAATAACTGTTGTGCATAAGCGAAGAAGAAATGTTATTGATTTTGCAAGTGGACGGAGAGCTGTGGGCAGACACTGAGAAGTAGGGCAGGCTCCTAACGAAGGAGCTCATGTCATTATTATGCAGCTTATATATACTGGATGTCACTGACAGACATAAGGATAGGTCGGTGGAGGCTGCATCCATGCACACACAACAACACAGTGTGTGTGCGTGTGTGTGTGAGTGTGTGGTGTATGTGGTGAGTGTGTGTGTGTGTGTGTGTGTGTGTGTGTGTGTGTGTGTGTGTGTGTGTGTGTGTGTGTGTGTGTGCATGTGTGTGTGTGGTATACGTGTGTGTGGAGGGTATGGTGTGTGTGTGTGTGTGTGTGCGAGTGTGTATGTGTGTGTGTGGTGTGTGTGTGTGTGTGGTGTACGTGTGTGTGTGTGGAGGGTATGGTGTGTGTGTGAGTGTGTATGTGGTGTGTGTGTGTGTGTGTGAGTGTGTGTGTGTTGTGTGTGTGTGTACGTGTGTGTGTGAAGGGTATGGTGTCTGTGTGTGTGTGAGTGTGTGTGCATGCGAATGTGTGTGTGTGGTGTACGTGTGGTGTGTGTGTGTGTGTGTGTGTGTGTGTGTGTGTGTGTGTGTGTGTGTGAGTGTGTGTGTGTTGTGTGTGTGTGTGTGTGTACGTGTGTGTGTGAAGGGTATGGTGTGTGTGTGTGTGTGTGTGTGTGAGTGTGTGTGCATGCGAATGTGTGTGCATCTATGTGCATGTACATGTTTGTGTATGTTACATACATATGAAACTACCTACATTCGTTTGCACAGATGTATGTAAGCACACACGCACGAGTGCAACAATTATTTACAAAAATAATGACAAACATGGTTTCCCTCTGAAACAAAACCACCATTATGATAATACTAATAGCCACCTCACCCTGCCTTATACAAACTACATGCCACTGTTGTCCCCCTAGGTAATAACCATCACTATTCCTACTCCTGGGTGACCTGTCCACAGGCTGAGATACTATTTCCCAGAACTCTATTACATTTCCAATATTCCCATCAGGTTGTACCTGGTAAACACCTATTTCTGTGAGATACGCTATCCGAGCTAATTGTTTTGATGCACTCAGAGTTGCCTGAGGCTTCTCTCGAAATTCCAGGACCCAATTTCTGGTTATCAGAGGTCAAGCGAACAAAGTTGTAGACTTTTTCTAGCCAAAGGGTGTGGAAATACTGAGATATTTCATTGAAGCTTGAGCATTGTGTACAATGTCTGCTCATTTTAATAATTAAATTATATGTTATATTGTATAGGCTACATCCGCGTTATCTATTCTATGCCAACTGATGTGATTTAATGAACTACAGTTTATGTTAAAATATCATTACACAGTTATTTGTTTATGAATATCAATGTTTGTTTCCAATATGCATTACAATGTAACCATGAGTGTATTACAAAATTAAACAGACAATAGTCATATTATATTTAAAAATTGTCAAACACTGTATATTACTCATGGAACTATATTCAAGCACACTTGGATGACTAAGGTGTTAAATGCAGGTTATACTAACACAATGCTATGATAAAAGTGATTTGGTCTGTATCTTTTGATTAGGTTTGTACCTTTAAGGAGTCAGTCCTAGCAATGGTTTGGGTAAGATTGGGAACATGTAAAGTAGAGGGTAGACTTGTTTTGTGTTGGTCCTTGACCATGTGACCACAGATTTGGGCGGCCAGGAGTGGATGTTCACGTGAAACATGAGGGTGAGAGCGAGGTTCTTCAGGTCCTCTTCCTAGTGAACGAGGTAAGTGAAGTCTTTCAATAAACATGTCTTTGTTTTCCCATTGTAAAGATTTGTCTCCTTGTTTTAGGACCTTTTTATTGTTCAACTCATCTTTATTTCAGCAACAGCGACAACAATTACAACACAGAATTTGCCAAATATACGATTACAAGCCACGTATCAATGTTGAAATGGGCAAGAAGACGTGTGTCACTTATGACATTCGCCCAATTACAGTAAATATAACTACAACCAAATAATGCTAGTTTGCAACGTGCATGATTTCAACATAATTGTTATGGTTTTTATAAATTTGACAGCTTGTGCAAGTGATATACTACTAATTTCAACACACAAAAGATTGTATTCATATTTGTATACAGATTATTCTAACACTAAACATCTATAGTGTTTAAATCCTTGAGAACCCAAGTGTCAAGGCACAACAAGATACGTTTTAAAAAGCATTAACCATGAGTCACCATCAGAGAGACAGACTGCTCAAGGTGGAAACGCAATTTTTAATAAGTAATATAAATATTTCTTAAATTTTTGCAAAAGATCGCAATACTTTCAGATTATTTTTAAGTGATTGGGAGTTTGTTCCATATATTGGATGCGCTGCAGAGAGATCGCACATGCTCAGGTTATGCTTAGTTCTAGGAACATGATTTATGAGAATGATGACCTGAGCTGCAAGAATGTATTTGATACTAATAGATGAAGGAGACTAACAAAATATGGTGAAAATCATAACCATAGTTATGTTCTGTGAGAGTGCAATCCTTGTTTACATCAGGTCTTCACAGCATGTCTCCATTACCTAGCCCCTGAGAGGCATTCCTACATAACTTGCACATGCAGAATCTCTGCAATCCCCATCTCAGCAGGTTCTCTGAGCAGACATTCATATCACTTCACTTTGACATGTTCCATTGCTGTGTTTGCTGCGTGTAATGAATGGTGAAGTCATATTTCTTCCACACCAGCACATCCTCTTTAGTGATCAGCTCATCCAAATCAAACAATAACATACATATCACAGAGCTACAATTTTCAAACATTTTATCAGTTCTTAGGAAAATACTTTTCCTGTATCTGTAACTTACTCGCTCCATGAAATGTCCCAGGCATCTTGTTAGGATTACTTGGTGTTTATGGCTATGATATTATGTAATTTTTGTTTTTCAATGCTAAAAGTCAGCACATCAAAATCATATACATACATATCACAGAGCTACAATTTTCAGACATTTTAACATTTTATCAGTGCCTCAATTTCTATACATTGCGCCGACTTTAGTCATACTTTCTAACAATCTTCTTCATACATTGCAACTGCGAACTCCAGATGTCTTTACTATTGTCATAAGTTGTCACAGGAGAGGGGTAGTTGTTTAGTGGTAGCACTTGCTGCCAGAGTTCTGAGTTCAACACCTGGACTGGGCATGGTACATTCAGTGTATACACCTTGCTCTCACCATTACGGACTGTGTATGCCTTGTCATTTGGAGATCATGTTCATGTCGGTGCTGTCTCTATTTGGGACGTAAAAGAACCACTGGGGCTGACCACCCTCAGTGCCAGCACGGAAAGGTCGGCATGGTGATGATGTTCAGAAAAGACTGACTCATTGAATGAGTCGTCATAAAACCATCACATCTAATAACGACAGCATGTAACACAGACTGGAAACAAGTAGAACGTAGAAGGCTGCAGACTGCACACATTGCATGCCCTCACTTCATACATCAAACCCACAGTCTCCATATATCAGCCTTCATGCTGGTGACCATCTTATATATCCGTTTGATGAATCGCCCCACGCCCTCCACTAAATTACCTGGTGACATCGCTTACAGTTTTTGTATTCACGATGTCAGACATTCAGTGATTTATCATATATGTTAACTCTGCACTTTGCTATGAGTAATTTTGTCAGTAAGTAAAGTCTAATAAATAAGAGTAAGAAGCTGAACTGATTCTGTCCCGTTGAGTCGCAAATGTCGGATTAGCGATAATTTCATTTTCAGAACCCTCCTCCCTGCAATGTCACCCAGTCGGATTATAATAGACAAGGAGCTATAGTATTTTCATGATATATCTGTTCAAGTTACCAAGTTGTCTTTTATTGGCAGTCCTGTTATAGAACAGTTCACATAGTCTGTTAATTCTAAGGATACCTGAAACATTACATGGTAACTACTTGACAGTTACATTATAGTATTTTAACCTATAGATTTTGTTAAGGAAATTACTTTTCCTGTGGGTAACTCTAACATGCGTTCTCTGTGAAACATTGTGTCAGGTATCTCATTCTATTTGGCATATATATATTTATCTCTCTCTCTCTCTATATATATATATATATATACATGACCAGAGGATGTTTGTGAGAACCTTTTTTATGAATCCCCCTTCCAAAAATGAAGCTTCCCTCTGCTTAAATCCATACACTAAACCAACTAGATGGTTATCGGTGATTACTGTAAAGTGTACAGGGAAATAGGCACACCATTCTGTCATACATGTAGCAGATCTATCAGGAGGTTCGAACTAACCCCACTTTTACAAACCCCCTCTGAAAAAAATCCCCCAAGTATAAATATACAAACTTCCCAAACACCCCATCCCACTGAAGAATGGCTCCTTACATTGCCCAGATGATGGACTCCTTTAAGGAGCTATTAGCCATCCAGGAAAGGAAACTTTTTGCAAGCGGTGAAATGTGACACTGACATGCAGTTGCATTTTCAACACACAGGATCACTGTTAAGGGGCAAAATCGATTTCAGATAGCAAAACCGGGCCTAAGAGCTCAACAAGAATGTTAGTGAAATGGTGCCCAGGTGTCCTTTGACCTCAATGAATATGTAGATGGCTGGTAGCTGCTACACCAGCCGTTCAGCTCTTGCCAGTTGCTTCCATTCAGATGTATCTTCTCTGAAATTGATGAGATGAAGACTTTGGGATTTAGGCTGACTGGATGCCCACCTTTGAGTATGGATACTGTCTGTCGTCGTCACAAGTCAAGGGTGGTAGTTGACTACACTCCCCCATGCAGATTTCTGATACCCTTTTATCTACATGGACGTTTGCTGAATCAGTACTTAGTTGCTGTCTTCAGCGGTTGTGATTTTTTGTGACTGTTAGAATGTTTTCTACTAATTACTTTAACTCCCCAAACATTACATGAAATATCAGTCATGATTGGCCGAAACAAAATATTTGTTTTTTTGGGTGTAGTTTTAGCAGCACAGCAGAATCTGCTAAATAAGTGGTTTGATCATGAACATTACATTGGCCTTTTTGTATACGTGAATGCGCAACATTGGGCGACATCCAAGATTGTACTAAGACACCAGTGTATCACATTACATTCTGAGCTTGGCTTTCTGAGGATTCTGGTTCGATAGAATTTTTCTGAGATTGTACTTTGGCAGATGTCTCATTGATGATGCTGACATGTTCAAGTGTGAGCCAGTGAAGGATGACCTCCCAGAGATGAAGTGCTTCCTGCAGGAGAGATGATGGTCAACGGTTGATGGTCAGTGGCCAGAGAGACTTATAGGTGCTACCTAACAGCCATCTCGCATGTCAGTAGTCGGTCAATCAGCATAGCGGATTTATTAACAGAAGTGTTCATGACAGGTTTCAAATACAATTAGCTTAGAATCAAAGGGACGTGCGTAGCTAGCATGTCCTAACTAAGCCTGCATTGTCAACAGGTGACTCTTGGCGGCCAAGGTACGACAGTTTGGCTTCATTAAGGTCGACATCATGGGCGATGGTCAATGAAATTAGCACATGGCGCAGCATCTTGGCCTCATATTATGTTCATTTGTTAAACAGTTAACAGGCCGGTGGCACGATAAAGAGGCTGATTACCTCATTCTGTTTGATACGGATCTGTTTGATAGTTGGCGTGATTCAGACATGATTACAAAGCATGTGAGATCTCCGGGGGCATCGCATGCTCATTAATTCACTGTTTTGTGATGCTGGTCAGTTAGAAAGATGTGGTTTATACTGTTTGGTGACTACCTGGGTAATGTTATGAACAAGTTCAGGTTATTTTGTTAATTTGTTAAGTTACCATTCTTCATTTGTAGGCTTTTTATGTTTGCTCCGTTTCGTATCGCATTCCTACTTCTGTTGATGTCTGGTATAACAAGAGACCTTTCTTTGAATGCGGATGTCTCATGTTGCAAGAGGTTATTTGTTTAATACTGATGTCTCTTGTAGCTAGATACTGTTCTTTGAATGTTGATGTCTAGATAGTATTCTTTGACAGAATGGTTGGCATAGAAAGAGATCCTTCTCCGAGATGCCATCCTAATTTTTGTATTTGTGGAGAAATGGTGAAATATCAAATGTCACGCAGGTAAGCCTTTGAGTGCTATTTTCGAGTGATCACAATCTCCGTATACGTACAACATTTCCAGGAATATACACTGCCATTGGACTCCTCCCGGTCGAGGGAATTTCATTACTAGTAAGCATGGGTTTACGTTGATGTCACACAACCTCGGCTAATCATTCCTTTGTTGAAGCAATGTAAGAATTTGCGCACAAACGACTGATGTGCACTGCCAGCAACCTTCTGTAAGTCACGGCGCAATCGCAGTTGATCACTCATTCAGACGGCAGTCGATGAACACTGCTGCTGTGATCCAGCAGACTTACCTATCCAGGCAAGTGTTTGCTCCGTGCCGATGCGCAAGACAGTTGACCTTCCACTTGCGCCCGATCAATCAGCCTCTCATGTTTAGTGGGCGTATCGGGGAACTACTCGCCGATTAACATCCGCAGTGTTTCAGCGAGCCGATTGAGTGGAAGGCATTGTAGTGAATAAACGCGATTTGCGTTGTGCTGCGACTGACAATGGTTTCCACAGAGACAGACATCACGGGAAGAAGGATATGTTTACACCCATGTTGCAGGTTCCACGTCGGAGTGATTAACAAAATGTTTGCTTTGCAAAATTGGCGTGACATTATTACTCTCCATTGTTTGCCAGTGTCTTCAATGGTTATAGTGCATGAGTTCAAAACACACAGGATGTGCATCTGCAATGAACTGATATTGTCAGTTGTTGCAAGTCGCAGTGTCAGCTTTGCTAGAAACTGTCGTTACATAATGGATAACCGAATGATGGTGTTAAATCATCAACATATCAACATGCATTCATGTGTGTAGTAACTCAGCACATTATTTACATATTTTTCAATCTCAGCATTCACAGTTTTTCTGAATTAATTACCTCTAGCAATATCTACTATAAATTCAGTTTCAACTTTGTACCATCTGCAATCCTTGGTTATCAGGACATTGCATTGTGACAATAAACTATGTATGAGTCTGCTGCATTTATTTCAACTGTCCACATAAACTCCATGCTGATCCAGCAGGCCTGACAATTGTCTTGTCAAATGTCATATGTAAAGCGGTTGCATCACTGAGCCAGAGGGATTGGCAGCCTGCTCCCCTGGTACCTAGCTTTCAGCAGGTCTTCCAATACAAGTCTGGCATTGTACTCAGCTAATTACAACTCTCAGATGGCACTGCCAAGAGGCTGCTAACTATGTGTGTTGCATACATCAATCAGAGGAATGTTGTGAGTGGCCAGATTGAAGGGCAAAGACAAGACTTCAGCATAACAGGAAATAATCAGAAGATGGGCGAGAAACAATACGCCACAGGAGGAAGTTGGCTGGGTTAGGGTTAGGGTTAGGGTTAGGGTTAGGGTTAGCTGTGTGGAGCTGTGCAAGATGCAGTGGGATGACGGTCAGTTACAATTATCTTCACACAGGAGAGGGTGATGAGACTGTCAGTTATATACAATCTGTAATGAGAGTAAAGATGTGGAACATCTTAAAAAGGATTGTTTCAACATTGTAAAAGTAATCATTCATATCCCACAAATAAGTTTATTTCACAATACATAATACATTAAACATATCAACTGAATGCATACGATAGTGAAATTGTGAAGAAAATAGAAGTCTTTCGATTTATATAAAGTGTTTCTCCACACACACACAAAAAACAAATACACACAAAATTGATAACAGTGTAACTTAATTTTCACAGATGCATAGAATAGAAACAAATTACAGTATAGTAATAATGATGAGTAGTTATCATCGATACTCTGAATGTGTAGTATAAAATCTAAATATGTGATAAAAAAATCACACCATGACATCATACAGTATTTCTAAACATACATCGATAGTGTAGACCATCTACTCCATGTAACAATAAACACTTAATAATAATAATAAGCTCTTATATAGCGCTGTATTCAGTCCTTAGTTCTGTCCAAAGCGCTTTACAAAAAAGTTCAAAATTATATGTCACTCATTTAGGTAGTGAAAGCGATTTTAAAAAGGTGTGTCTTCAGCGCCGTCTTAATCGACGCAATAGTGTCACACTGTCTGACTAACTGTGGGAGATTGTTCCAAAGTACAGGGGCCGCTTTGGAGAATGCACGGTCTCCGAAAGACTTGAGGCGTGTGGTTGGTACTGTGAGCAGACCAGCAGAATTCGATCGGAGGGAGCGTGTGGGCTGATATTCAACAAGAAACTTGGAAATGTATTTCGGTGCAAGTCCATGGAGTGCCTTGAAGGTGATCAGGAGAATTTTAAACGTAATTCTTTCTTGGATGGGAAGCCAATGGAGAGATTTCAGGACTGGTGTTACGTGCTCGTGTTTCCTTGTTCGTGTGATTAAACGAGCAGTCGTGTTCTGAAAGCACTGCAGTTTACGTAGCTGACACTTGTTAGTTCCGAACAGCAGTGAATTACAACCATCCAGTCTGGACGTTATAAATGAATGGATGATTTGTTCGGCAGCTCCTGGCGTAAGAAATTTTATGATTTTACCCACATTTCGGATTTGCAGACCAGAAGATCTACAGATGGCACTGACTTGTTGATCCATTGTAAGTCCAGCATCGAACATGACCCCAAGATTTGACAACATATATATCAACATAGACAAACAAACACCTTATATTGTCAGCCCTTCTTGTCTTGGATTTCTTATGTTTTCTTATTAATGCAATCATGGACATCTTCTCCTTCCCTTCATGCCTTGTTGTGCATCCCGAGTACCAAATTTGTTCTCTTTAATAATGCTAACATCAGTTTGGATCACAACCTTATTGGTGGCTAAACGCTTCATTTTGTGCAAACTCATGAAACCATCCCTTAGTTATCAATGACTGATCCGAATGTGTAGAGATGTAATGTCAGACTCGTTCTTGCAGGGTGCTCTCGTGTCTGCGTGCGCTGACAACCAGCTCTATCTCTGGTCACTGCGACAGAAGAAACCAGAAATTGTACATTCCTTACGATTCAATCGAGAGAAGTAAGTCACCGTTTGAAAGTGTACTATAATGCACCTGTCATATTAACATGCTGCTTTGTCAAAGAGTGCTCTAGATACTGTCATCTTGAGGACCTACCGTAAATCTAGTTGTACATAGTTTTAAGGGTATGAATTCTGGTCTGGTCCATGCTGTTGAAAAATCACAGCATACACTATCAATTATAACCACTAGCAAAAATAAGCACGCATTTGAAACTGTTTTGTTTCTACCCATTTGGTACAGCTGCCACCAGTCAAAAGTCACACGTGATTATCATATCACTATATACACTGTCACTGCAGGCACGTGTAGTTCAAAGAACGCTAAGAATTGCCAGCATTAGCTGTTTACTGCAAACAGAATGGGTAATAACTGTGTCTGCACTAGTTAGATCTCTAAAATGTCCTGAAATGCAATGTTTTTATAATTGTAATTTTCAACTTTTTGTACCCCAAGTGGTGTAATACAATGGAGTGAACATTTGGGGGTAGACAAAACGAGTTAAGAACAAAATATAAAGCTGTATTTATAAGGAATTAAGTACAAGATTATCCAATCTAGAGTGCTTCATTATGCTCTGCGACACAAATCATATTATGACTTTCTAATAATAATAATGAACTTTATTTAAACACTGGTTTTCAGAGTAGGAATCTGTTCAATAACATGTACAGAGTCACTACAATTAAAAGTGCATGTACATACTTGAGACTACGGTCAGCCTAAAAGAACTTTTAGGAATATTAAGGCTGTAAGTCTTGTAGACTAAAAATTTGGATGTGTGTATATGACAAAAGTGAGACTATCCAATAACTAAGTTGTAAACCATAATAAAACCCTGTTAAATTTGGTAATACAATATTAAGGACAACATAAGAAGGATGACCTTAAAGCAACATAGACATTAAAAGCGAGTTTAAAATAATGCATTAGTGTATCATTACACCCCTACCTAGACAGGGAACATAAATCTGTTGGATCTGCAAATGGACCCATATGATCATATAGATCCTCTGGTTTGTAGTCGATTCCACAAGCAGCTCACCACGCAAACTGATATATATTGATTGGATTGCATACAGCTAAAATATTCAGGAGAGTCACTCTACGGATGTGTTTGGAACGGATCATGTGTTATTCGCTTGCCATTTGACAAATGCCAACCACGTCCCGTATTAGAAATTGCTAATTTCCAAATGCTACAACTGTAAACAGATGTCTGCCGCCCACAAGACCATCGCATTTAAAACAGTATGTCGATGTGCATATGAGCAATATTTCTTTGTTATGTATTAGAAACTACTCATCTTATTCTGACAAAATTTGCAGTTTGAAATGATTAAATTATTTTGAAACGAAGGTCGATCATGACTTCATAAGGAAAATGCATGTCCATAGCCATGGTAACCAGTTAATCTTTGAAATCCTGATTTAGGGATGTTTTGCAGGAAGGATTTTAAAGGATCATGGGGAAATAAATTCATGTAATATTTTTTATAAACACATACATGATATTTTCATTAAATAATAATTTTGTTATGTAAACTAATGATAATTGTTTCTATCAACAATATTAAACCAATTTCAACTAGATAGCATATTGGCACACATTGATATACTGTATGTTTTTTCTTGATTTTGATCTGGTGTTTTCTTCCAATGCATAAGCAGAATTATGAAATGAAGTGTTCTTTGCTATTGTTGGAACGAGGACATTGTGATTGTTGTTGCAGAATATCCTATTGTCACCTCCCTTTCCAAAGCAAGTGGCTATATGTAGGCACAAAGAGAGGGAATGTACACGTCGTCAACATCGAGTCATTTGTCCTGTCAGGATACACGATCAACTGGAATAAAGCCATCGAGCTGTAAGTACATGGAATGAAGTCGGCGATCTCAGTACTGCGTCATATATATTCTGTGATGTGTATACCTCAGAATGTGTACTTAACTCTACAACGGGTGGCTCCAGTTTGAGCCTGACTAACTGAATAAAACAGAGACAGGAACTGCAATGGAAGAGAAAGACAACTGCTTCTTCACAAAAAACTGCCTCCTAGTGTTGTTCCAATTAATAAGTTTTGTCAATAATTTTGTCATGCATACTTCTGGTCAGTTAATCATTTACCATGTTGTGTGATCGATGATCGTTGTGATTATAAAAAGGGTTTTGAAAAAAATGTGTACAATTACTGTATGACAAAAAGCTGTTTTTGTTTTGTGAAATAGACTCCAATTTATACTGACATCATTCAAAACTGCTATGTTTACTGCACATACATTTGATCATGTCATTGTCAACGATAAGCAACCATTAGACATCACTACCAGGGTAAGTGGGTAGATGAGGGATCACCAGTAGATATCGTCTACTTAGATTTTCAAAAAGCTTTTGACAAAGTACCACATCAAAGATTACTGCTTAAACTAAAGGCCCATGGCATAGGAAATGGTATAATAAACTGGATAGAACAATGGCTGATTGACAGAAGACAACGTGTAGTAGTTGATGGGGAGGCTTCAAACTGGAAATCGGTATTGAGTGGGGTACCACAGGGATCAGTATTAGGTCCTATATTATTCTTAATATATATCAACGATTTGGATGATGAAATAACAAGCAAGGTGTTGAAATTTGCGGATGATACAAAAGTGTTTAGAAGGATTAAAAGTGATGGAGATAGACAGCATTTACAAGATGATCTTGACAGGTTGATCAAATGGTCTGAAAAGTGGCAAATGCTGTTCAATTTTGGGAAATGTAAATGCCTCCACACAGGACATGGGAAGGAAGAAGTAGAATATACAATGGGGGGTACTGTACTAAGTACTACTGTAAAAGAAAAGGACTTAGGGTTAACCATTAGTGCTGATATGAAGATTTCAGAGCAGTGCGGAATTGCAGCTTCAAAGGGAAATCAAATCCTTGGATTAATTAAGCGAAACATAATGTATAAGGAAAAAGAGCTAATAATACCGCTGTACAAAACAATAGTTAGGCCTCATTTAGAATATTGTATTCAAGCGTGGAGGCCATATCGCAGGAAGGACATAGATATGCTAGAAAGAGTGCAGAGGAGAGCAACTAAAATGATACCAAATCTGAGGGATCTTAGTTACGAAATACGCCTAAAAAATGCAGTTTAACAACACTAGAGACCAGGAGATTGAAAGGAGATGAGATTGAAGTGTTTAAAATATTGAAGGGTTATGAAAATATTGATAGAAATATGTTTTTCTCAGTTAAGAAAGATAGAAGGACTAGAGGACATGAACTTGCATTAGCAAAGGAGCAGAGTAGATTGGATATAAGAAAATTTTCATTTTCACAAAGGACTGTAAATGAATGGAACAAATTACCTGCTGATTGTGTGGGTGCTAGTAGCGTGAATATGTTTAAAAATAAAATCAACACATACCTCAGACGGGCGGGATACACATAGATAAAGGGGTCGGACTCTCGATAAGCCAAAGGGCTTCCTTGTCCACCTGCCACCTATAGTTAATTCTCTGGGTGGCAATCTTGTTAAATCTTGTTAAATTTTCTAAAACCATCAACATTCTTGTGCAATAGGGCATCAAATGTGTCAATAGTACTATTGACAAACGTGCTATTTGTACTATCCTATCAGTGGTATCCTAATATCTGTCTATGTATATTGTTGTAAACAACTTTTAAATAGGTGCCCTTGTTAAAATTTATCTGGAATTGGGAACAATAAATTGTACAGCAGTATGCATGGAACAGATGGAGTTTAGACAGTTGTGAAATAGCAGTAAGGCGAGCATAAGGCAGTGCATGGACACTTCTAAGACTGGTGACAGCCATTGCTGGTTCTATAGAGGTTGTAAAGAATGAATGGGATGGTTCGGAAATTGATATTCCAGAACTCATAAACGCAGCAAGAATAGATTGGTGCGGAACGTGGCCGGCAGTTTACAGCGCAGTTTCATTTGCGAGGTGACCATACTGTCGCCACCAATGTGGCCAGACGTGGACACCACAGACATCTGTAATGATGCATTGATGCACTGACTGTGGCCATTACAACACCCACTGGAGAACAATACTTTTTTTATGTATATAGGTTGTAAACAGTTTTCTTCTAGACAGTTTGCGTCTCGGATGCCAACTTTTCAAGAACTAATATCTATAACCAATGGAAAGAAAAGTAATACTTATATTTTTTGAAATTCACTGGACATTAAATGAACATAAAGTTAGATGATTGTTTGAAATGTTGTACATGTTTTCTGTAATAGGTCTGAGCTGCATTTATATAAACTGTCCACCAGTCAATTGCAGATGCTTGGCGTAACTTGCAACAGTTGTAAAAAACATGTGCAGCATTGCAAAAAGGTTAACAACTTTTCAAATATATACGTAATGTTTGTTACAGCATCTGGTACAAAAACTATGGAAAACCATTTTCTTAATCTGTGTGTATGTAGCACCATCTGGATGGTGGGCATTTTTGCTATTGTACAAAATTTCATTATGTAAATCTATTAACGTTACATTTATATTTATGTCTTGCGCTGGTTTCATGACATGTAGTGTTCGCCTGTGATTTTGGCTAAAGGAAAGCGTAATGGTGTGATTTAGCAAATGTATATGACATTGCCAGCAGGTTTGTCAAGACTATTGAGAGCTGACCTTATCAGCAGCTTCAGTCAAAACAAATCTGACATGTCCAGTGTATTGAATTGATAGCAATTGACCGGGATAGGATATAATATATTCCTGTCTTGGCAGTGAACATATCTCGCGCCTATGGCAGTATCCCTTTGTTACAACAGCAAACTGCAAGATTCTGACTTGCCACTTTTTCTGCATAAATCCTTATAAACCCATTGGTTAATCAGTACAGAGGAAAACTTATTATTAGCCAGGTGACCATATTAACTGGACTAATTTCCTATGCTTTACTGTATATATATAACACATTTTTGAATATCCCAGGGTGACCTTAATTGTGAGGTGGTTGTATTACTGAGGTGAGCGTAAAGCGAGGTCCAACTGTATATGATATAATGCCATCTTGTTCTAATCGACCGTCACCACAAGGCTACAAAATATACGTAGATAAACCATCTGTTCAATTCACCAAGAAATTATTAAGTGCCATCATCTATGAAATATACACCAAATGCATCAAACCAAATACATTGTTTTCAGGAAAATATGTATTTTCTTTGACCTCTGTAAGTTTGTCGTTGAATTTGTATGTATTTATTGATACTGTGTGAAAGAAATGAGGGCTAATCAGGGTACAGCTGTGTATATTCCTCCCTAAATAAAACATCTGTATTGTCTATGAGAAGTTGATATGAGCTATGAAGTGGCAGGGTCGGTGACATTAGGGGAGTTGGGCTGTGTTCACTGTGAAACTACTGAATTGAACAATGGCTTGGCACATATCGGTCATGGTGCAGTAACTAGACTGGTCAATCAGGCAGTCATCTCAAGTTAGCCAGTTGAATGACCGGTGACTGGGGCAGCCACAAAGTGTGTAGATATGCCTTTTGACAATTGTGAAAGTCATTGGACCATAACAGGTGCCCAGGATGTATATCATTGTGAAATGATACTATGTTGTGTAGTTGTTTCAATTAGGCCAGTTACAGATCAGTAAGATTGCTGCAAAAACAGTGTTGTAATGCTACATTTTTATCACAGCAAAATTTTGGTTAGATGAAGTATATTTAATGTGCTAACATGAGATTATATTATTCTTATATAACCTGCAAGCATGCATACACACATGCACACATGCACACGTGCACACGTGCACACGTGCACACATGCCTATACACAGCACACATGCATGCACACACATGCACACACATACACACGCGCACATGCACACACACTCACACACTCTCACACATACACACACGCACACACACAAACAGACACACACACACACACACACACACACATACACACACACACACACAGACACACACACTCTCACACACATGCACGTTCGCACGCACACACACAAACACACCCACACACACAAAAACACACACAGACACACACACTCACACACACACTCACACACTCACACACACACTCACACACACACACTCAAACACTCACACACGCACACTCTCACACACACACACTCACGCACTCACACACTCACACACACACTCACACACACACACTCGCACACTCAAACACTCACACACGCACACTCTCACACACACACACTCACGCACTCACACACTCACACACACACTCACACACACACACTCGCACACTCAAACACTCACACACGCACACTCACACACACACACACTCGCACACTCAAACACTCACACACGCACACTCTCACACACACACTCACACACTCACACACTCACACACTCACACACTCACACACACACACACACACACACTCGCACACTCAAACACTCACACACGCACACTCTCACACACACACACTCACGCACTCACACACACACTCACACACACACACTCGCACACTCAAACACTCACACACGCACACTCTCACACACACACTCACGCACTTACACACTCACACACACACTCCCACACACACACTCGCACACTCAAACACTCACACACGCACACTCACACACACACACTCACGCACTCACACACTCACACACTCACACACACACTCACACACACACACTTGCACACTCAAACACTCACACACGCACACTCTCACACACACACACACTCACGCACTCACACACTCACACACACACTCACACACACACACTCGCACACTCAAACACTCACACACGCACACTCTCACACACACACACACACACACACACACACTCGCACACTCAAACACTCACACACGCACACTCACACACACACACTCACACACTCACACACACACTCACACACACACACTCGCACACTCAAACACTCACACACGCACACTCTCACACACACACACTCTCACACACACACACTCACGCACTCACGCACACTCGCACACATGCACACACACACACAAACACACACACACACACACACACACAAAATTTGTGTGTGTGTGTGTGTGTGTGTGTGTGCATTTAATGTGCATGTACATACATGGGAGGGATGTGGTCGATTCATGGGATGAGGAGACCCTTGTTAAGCATGCTGGAATGAGTAAAACATTTGATTAAGGAAAAATGCTTTGCAAAAATATAATTATGTCCAAAGCACTAGTTCTAATAAATTATTAAGTTAAATGCATACAGTGCAATATCTACAATTTGGTTAACAGAAAATGTATTAAAGATAATAAATATTGCAATTTGATGTTGATTCAATGCAGTAAATACAACCAGCTACTGGTATTCCATTTAAGGTAGGCCACCTCGCTTAACTATTAACCTCATTTAATTAAATAAAAAACCACATCCTCCTCCAGTAAGTCACATGGCCAAGTCTACTGAAGAAGCACCCTTGATTTGCAGTATGTGTAGTCTCAGCTTGTAAGGAGTGTGCCATTATCCAGCCTGTAAACTGTTTGCAGAAAAATGACACAATTTTAAGTGTACCACTTAATATTGTAACTATGCAACAAACTGCCCTGTCAATCACCGTTTATTATTTGTCAAATATAAAAAGTGGCCGAGAAAAGGTGGCGACTTATTGCTGTTGGCATTTAGTCAACAATATGTTCCCACAGACTTATTCAGAAGCGCATTGCCAAGTAGTGGCAAGTAGTGGCAAGTAGTGATGTAAACGCAATGCAGTCGCTGAGAATAACTGCTCTTTATACCAAGATTGTGTTTCTTAACCTGTAATCAGCCTGAGGTGGTAATTATTAGCAGGAAGTTTGCTGAATCGGTTGTCTTGAATGTTGGGAACCATGCAAATACAGCGAACATCAAAGTACCTTGCTGTTAACCCGCCAGAGATCTCAACATTGCCAATAGAAGTTGTTTGGAATCTGGATGTTTTGTTTACAATTTAAACATTTTACAAGGTGCAATATTGAAATCACTAACACTGTTTTAGGCTTATTAACTGCAATTTGGCAGACAGTATACCTTTAATGTGTTTATTTTAGTAACATTTAAGAATATTATATTAAAAATCAATAGACAACTTTCGTTTAAGCATTGTACTTTTTGGGAAACGGGCAATTAACAGAACAGAAGGAAGGAAAGAAAAACAGACCCTCTCTCTGACATAACCTACCCCTGACACTCACCAAACCACCCACTGATGCGACATACTTTGTTTTTTTAAAATCGGTCTATAGATACAGCCATCAGAGGGCATATTAACCCACCCAAGCCACCTCCTGCGAATTTTTCGAATACGAAGAATTGCCACAAGAGAGACTCTATTGCGGGCACACAGACAGGTCCGCTGGCTGCACTTGGAGTTTTCATCTGTCACATTGCGCAGAGTAAATGTCATAGTGCGCCGGCTCATCAGTCATCTTGCCTCACAAATCACAATTGGTGCCGACTGAAATGTGATTTTGGCCGCATCAACGACACACTACTTGTTTCTGCAGTTATGCAGATGCGGCCATTTTCCAGTACTGTCGTCTGGTAAATGATGCAAAAACGACATTCTTGTTGATGAGCTGAAGCACTATGTACTTACTGTGTGAGTGTAAAAAAGGTACATGTATTGACACAAATGTGTTGATTTCAGATGCCAAAAGACACACCCCGGAGAGGTCGTTCACCTCAGTGATTGTCCAATCGACCCGAGCAAGGTAGGCCTTTTACGGTTAATGATTTTATACATCAGTCGTACCACTTTCGCCAAAAAACGGCAGAAGTGTTTATTTGCACAGTTGAACCTTTCTTTATGGTTACCTCTGTACTGCAGTCACCTCGCAATTAAGGTCACCCTGGGAAAGTCCCAAATTATTTCTGTAACGGTGAGGTATAGGATATTATATATTAGTCACATCAGCATTTGGGTCACTTTGCCTCAGTCCCAAGGGTGGCACTAGTAGTGAAGTTCCACTTTAATTATACAAGTGGCATTCTGAGTCTATATAACCATACCGGGGTCACAGATCATACTGAAAAAGACGTAATTTTAAAATCTTAACGCAGCACCATGTATGGTTTACCTATTTTTATATTTGATAAATGTTGAGTTATATATGTATATATGAGTTATATAATATATATATATATAACGGTATATGCCGTATTTGTTCTATTAAGCATACAGTACGCTTAGCAAATATTTGAGAAATGGAAATATGTCAAATTTTGTGTTCCAATAAGTTTATATCTCAACAGACATGTCTGGCAGGTGATTTATGCATCTGACATACGAGCAACAAGATACCAGAACACTGTAAAAATCTTTTAATCTAGGTGGACCTTTCAATGTTGTTTCATCACCAAGTTTTGAATCTAGTGTGATATTGGTAGAAATTAAAACACAATGATGGATTCAACAGTCAAGGTTGGCACTGAGATGACTATCACGGTGTTGGATGCTGCTAAAAGGGGGTGTACACTAATTAGGGCATATACGCTTAATAGAATGAATACAGTGTATGTGTGTGTGTGTGTGCGTGCGTGCGTGCGTGCGTGCATGCGTGCGTGCGTGCGTGCGTGCGTGCGTGTGTGCAGTAATATTTTTGACAGAGTTAGGTGATCTGTCACTGATCTGTCATGATCCACATCCACCCAAAACACTGCATGAACCCACCCTCAGATAAGCTGAGCTCTAAGACCTCAAATATATAGTGCCATCTACTGGATACGTGTGTGCTTTGTGTTATTTTAAACCTTGATGTACTTGCTATACACTAGAGGCATTTGTTGTATGGCTTTACATTGGAAGTTTTTGAGTTAACACCATTTGAAGATATCTCGCTGCTGAGCATGTGCATGAGTACTGCGGAAAATAGTGGAGTGCATTTCATTAAAATGACATGGGGCTTAAGGGGTTAACCAGATTAATAGGGTTAATTAGATTTGTACACTGCACTGGGCATTTTATTGCAAATGGCGCTTTATAAAATAAATTTTATTATTATTATTAACCAGATTAGGATGTGCAAGCGTCAAATGAGACGGTGGAGTTGAAAAGGTCTGCTGCATTAAAAAGTCACTCCCACAGTGCATGGTTGTATTAATCCATCCATATTTTCTTTTAATATATACATAAAACTGCTCCTTCTGGATAGGTCACCAAACAGGTCAACCCCGTGTAGAAATAATACACTGCAACACCTTTATAATGAACACGGATACAATGAATTGATGGCTATAACGAAACAATTTCTTACGTATGGATTTTGTCCCTATCTTTTCCATTATAAGCATTCACGCATTTTATGAACACGGGTATAATGAATTCACAGTTATTACGAACACCTTTTCCAGAACAAATTTTGCCGTATAACAAATTTCCGTCCAATCGAAAATCGCCCAGTTGTTCACAAATACTTCCCACACGTGACCTGGAAGCCATGCCGTGGCCGCACAGAGTGCTAATGCCAAAGTACTTAGGTCAGCGAGATAAAAGGGCCACGCAGTCACATGATGCTGCAGCTCACTGCGACTGGCTTGAGGATCTCCTGTTGTCTGGTGCCCTAGCAAATAGCAAACAAACGACAACGGAGGACTTCTTCAAAGCAGATTAACTGGTGTCATTCTGTGTATGTTGTACAAGAAGTAGTAGTTACCGTGGCTCCACCCTGCCACAGTTCGTGTTTTAGTGTGCTTGGACGCGACGGGCTCGCCATTTGTAACTGTTTTATTTGTCATCTAAATAAATGTTACACAACAAAATATATTTGCGTTTGATAGACACCTGGGGCCGGTTTCACGAAGTGGCTAAGAACGTTCTTAATGCTAAGATGATTATCTTAATAAATTACGTGAATTTTTTAATATAAGCGAACATAGGAGTTTGGAAACGCGTGATGCTAAGTAGTTGCATATTTTAAGTACGCTTCACGAAACCGGCCCATGGCGAATAGTTTAAAAACTGTCACAACACTGCCACCTAGCGGGTAAACGCGTACACACATATAATGAATTCACGTATATAAAGAACTCGTTAGCTACCCACAAAGTAGTTCATTATAAGCATGTTGCACTGTACAAGTATTTTATCCAATGTCATTATAAAATAGACACAGG
The DNA here is from genome assembly GCA_963995525.1 of Escarpia spicata. NCBI lineage: Eukaryota > Metazoa > Annelida > Polychaeta > Sabellida > Siboglinidae > Escarpia > Escarpia spicata. The sequence goes on from OZ023218.1 coordinate 46,042,091, forward strand.
TTTGCTTAGGTTTATTGGCATTGTAATAGGAGATGTGATAATAAATAAATTTTCATTTCAATAAAATAAATTTATGTTCAATGGACGTACAATAATGTAATGCATAAAATGCTTCAGAGATATATTAATATATACTTATCTTTGGCAGGTTATCAACAGCAAATATGTGACACCATAAAACATTATATACTTCATTTTAAAAATATTAGGTCATGGTACACAAAACTTTACCTTAGTATGTTTACGTAATTTTATCACATATATTATGCAACAGCACACATTTTACTGTTTCAAATGTGTATTACAATTCTATGGAGGACGCATGTTTAGCACTCTGAGCACGTCTCAGAAGACAGCTGAAAAGAGCAAAGATTGCCATCTCAGTGGAATGACATTAAAAAGTGCGCTGCCAATATTGGCCTTATCCAGTGCATTGATTGTGCGGGTCTCAGCGAGAAACTGCGAGTCGACCGCCAGCCCACTGTAATAGCATAGTTGGTGATTTGATGAGACCTCGTCCAGGGGCGAGGCAATCAATTCCCACGGTCGTCTCATCGTCCACTGTGTGGTCAACTGGTAGTCGTTCAAACGTGGTTACACTTATGTATATTACGCACGGGCATTATTAATTTATTTTAAACCAAAATCGGCACAATATTGAATTATTATTAAGACTGGTGTGAGTTTGTGTGTGTGTGTGTGTGTGCGTGTGCGTATGTGTACGTGTGTATGTGTGCACATGTGTGTGTGTGTGCACGTGCACGCGCGTGTGTGGGTGTTTGCGCGTGTGTGTATGGTATAATGTTTGCGAGCATCCTTTCATGTGTATGTGCATGCATGTGTGTGTGTGTTTGTGAGAGAGACTGTGTGAGAGCATGTGTGCATGCATGCATATGTGCATACATGCATGGGTGAGAGCATGTGTTCGTGCAAGGCTTACATGTGCATGTGTGGCGTGCATGCGTGCGTGCGTGCATATATTCTTGCTTCATTCTGAGACTATCATTGCCAAGACCGTGGTTCAGCAGTAGAAGGTGAGTTCTGATGACTTCCATGAGAGTGGATGGCTTCAGTGCATGGACTTACCAAGCAGATCTGTCACACTTAAAGAGGTTAACCCTTTACCTTGCCGTGCTCCTTTGCGCAAGTTCTCCAAGATGGTTTAGTGAGCACTGCATTGTGCAGCATAATTTGTTCCAATCTCATGAGGTAACTGGCATTTTTCTCATGGGACTTTCAGTTGGGGATATCTATCCCAAGACTGGATTGTACCCTACCATTTGGAAAGGTCAGGGCAATTGATGGTTTCCTGTTTTCTTTAAAATGGTATATTTGAAGTTATGAAACCCACTTGAAGCCCCAAGAAATGGCCTTGAAATGGTCCCAGTATTCCTGTTGTATTCAGGAATATAATTTATCCTCTGTGAACAAAATTTTTTCTCGTGATTTTAACATGTTCAGTTGTGTAAATTCGAATGCAAAAATGTATGTAAAAAATAATACATTTAAGAAAAATGTGCATTCTTGTCACTAAGACGAATATGATTTAAAGTATATAAGCCAAACCACCTGCCTATTTCCCATGAATAATCGTATGACTGCAAATACATAGCAATTGCATCTTAATTCATGATTATGAATTCCATTCTCTTCTACTATATATTATGTTCCTTTTATCCCAGTCTTGTTATATCTCTGAGCTTCCAAGAATCTGATGTTAAACATGCAGAAATTATGGTAATAAATATTTGTTATGCAATAATTGCAATATGGCTGATTGCTCCTGTCACCTTTCCCCTCTGGTCATTGCAGAAACAGTCAGCAATTCAGCTTTTATCTGCCCTGTGGCCCTATGGAGGTGTCTATGTCTGCTTCCATAATATTTATATTGCTTTTCTTAAGGATTATGCCCGGGGCATTTAAGCAGAATATTCCCAGATCTGAACTTAAAGTTGAATATCTGCCTTAATGCCCAGAGCATAATAGATAAGAATAGCAATTATAAGTATTATGGATAACTGACTGGAGATTTCTTTGTCACTACTTCTTTGACTTGTTACCATGTTCCGTACAAACCATAATGACCCTATGTATTGGGACACCATATATGTTTTGGAACACCCTAAAAATCTAGAAAAATTATTATTTTTCTGTACCGTATGTTTTGGGACACCTTAATAAACATAATTATTTCTGTCCCTATGTATTCGGACACATGGGATGTGGGGCCATTCAGACACTCAAAAATAGTTAACAGCAGGGTAATAGACAAGGACAACATGATGTCAGGACTCGTTCACGTCCGTAAGTATTGGGACAGTGAATATGAAATTTATTTTTGTGCACTATATGTTTTGGGACAGTTGATAATTTAATTATTTTTTGAGTCCCAATACACACGGTCATTACAGCACGTATAACTCAAAGGAAGCAGTTTTTACAGTTGATCATACTTAGGTTAGTGAAACTAACTTAGATAATTATATCTTTTTAAATATCTGCAGTTGTTTGCCTTGAAGGTCTCAACAGACGCTAAGGTCGTTTGTCTGCTCTAGCCAACATGGTCCAGTATCAACAGACCATAATAGGTCCTTTGTCAGCTCTAGCCAGCCTGTTCCAATATCAACCGACCTTAATAGGTTCTTGGTCTGCTCTAGCCAGCATGGTCCAGTATCAACAGACCCTAATAGGTTCTTGGTCTGCTATAGCCAGCATGGTCCAGTATCAACAGACCCTAATAGGTTCTTGGTCTGCTCTAGCCAGCATGGTCCAGTATCAACAGAACCTAATAAGTCCATGGATCATTCTCACCATTTCTCCTCTCTCTGCCATAATCCAACCGGCTCTTTTTAATATCATCCTAGTAATCTGCCATAAGCCGTGATTGGCACAGCGGCCATGACAAGGGATGTCTTTGACTGGGATTCTCATGTAGCTGGATTATCAGATGATATAAGGTCTTCTTACAAGGTTGTCGAGGTTCTATGCTTGAATGGTCCCTGCGGGCATGAAGATTGATTCCGCAATGTCTAGCACTTTCCGCATTGCTGGGTCGGATACATCAAATACGCCAAGGTTGGCTGGACTTGCAGTTATGGTCCATCCCAGCTGAATATGTATTATCTCTCTGTTTGTTTGGCAGTAGATGGCAGGGAAATTGTGCGTTATATCTTATAACGTTGGTTGTATATCATATTGTGTCTGCCGTTTTGTATGCCAAGGTCCCAACAAAGATTCACTAATGGTACTAGAAACAATTAGTGTGATATTATGTTCAAAAGGGTTGTATTGATTAATCAGTGTATCAATATATTGCGATACAGAGGATGTGATATAATATATATTGATACATAACACAGCAGTGTCTGAAATTAACCAACAAATTTACTGGCCCAGATTGTTTTTGGAACTGTCCCAAATAAATTTTGAACTGACCCTGCTGAATTTGAACTGGCCCAGCTAATTTACAAACCACATTGACACATTTCCATTTTTCCACATTCTTTAATCACACACATTAATGTCTATAATTTGAATTTTACATATAAATACATAGAATATTAAACAGTAATAATTTTAACAGTAACTATGTCTATATATATAACATAATAGAGCTAAGTTACACTAACATAATGTAACTTTGCATATATATATATATATATATAGTGTAACTTAGCACATTATGCATATATATATATATATATATAGTGTAACTTAGCACATTATGCATATATATATATATAGTGTAACTTAGCACATTATGCATATATATATATATATATAGTGTAACTTAGCACATTATGCATATATATATATATATATATAGTGTAACTTAGCACATTATGCATATATATATATATATATAGTGTAACTTAGCACATTATGCATATATATATATATATATAGTGTAACTTAGCACATTATGCATATATATATATATATATGCATAAAAAAATTATTTAGGCCTTAAAAAATGTACAAATATGTATGTAAGCACACTATAATAATAAAGTGCAAATTATAAAATAATATTTTGAATTACCCAACTAGCCTATAATAATAATAAATATTGTTCCAAATGTATGTCCCGATTGTTGCAGATAAAGAACAAAAAGCATGCTTAACTCTGACCTACAACCGAGACAACTTCCAAACACCGTAAAATTTTGACCAAAGGGCGCGACAAAACTATTAAAAATAACATCCAGTCTGACTCTTGGAAAACTGCACTGTCGGTGGCGATGCTACCAATGTTTAGACTTGGCTTTCCTTGGCTTTGCTATTGAATGCAACCATTTGCGTGATAAGAGTTCAGTTTTGATGAAATATTGTTGAATTATTACCAAAGTTGTGTTTACCATGTCCTCTAACTGAGTGGGGTCTAAGAGTTATAACGAATTATGCATCGGACGCAGCATAGCCATGTCCGCCAAGATTAACCAGTGGCGTTTTTGAACCAGCGGTGTCGGGCTGATAACTTGAACATTTAGGCGAATTGAATTTGCAGCCGCCGATTCGAAGGCCTTAATTTCAAACACTGATGACACGGCATATTAGTATATCGGCTAAGTATTTAAAATTGACATTCCAGTACATTTTGGGTGAACAAACAGAATTGTTTGTACAACATTTTTTTATTTTCAATTTGACAACTTGAAATAACGTTGCATGCTAACAAGTATTTTTTTTCATCAACAGAAAATTGCAACTCATCCGAATGTACGACAATGTACCATTTTAAAGTATTTTAAAGTACGACAGATCATGTCCCAGACCCTGAGGTTAATTCTATCCAGGGAAACTCTGATGTAACAGCCATAACAACCGATGCCATTTTGTTTTTGTTGCAGTTGCTGATAGGGTTTGAGCTTGGAGCGATTGTTATGTGGGACCTCAAGACCAAGTTGGCTGACGTCCGCTTCAGCAGCCAGGAGGTTGGTATCGTGTTTGTAGTAGGGTTTTACAAAATGGGGTTCTGTGGGTAGGAAAAACCTGTGACCCCACAAGTAAAACTTGCGTGAACTCTTAGCTAGAAAATGTGGTGCTCTGTGCATTGGACGCAGCATTGGGGAATACTGGAAAGTCAAGGTTTCAATCAAAGTTGAAGCTGCAGCAAAACCAATTATTTTCCAGACAAGTAGTTTTTTAAAGTTTGTTGTCTTTTGGACAGGTGATTTACTTGATGGACAAGTTAATATTTGATTATTAGTTAGATTATTTTATGAGTGTTGAGCCTCGATATATAATCTCCAGTACACCACCATTGATACAGATTTATATTGTTTAATTCTACAATCTTTCTTAAGTGAGAAACAGACACTTCTACCAATATTTCCAAAACCATTCACATGTCTATTTCATCTTGTCGAACCTCATTTTTATGTGTTTTCCATAATTTTCTGAAATGCTTGTATCCACATACTCATACTCATGTGTGCGATTGCAGCCAATAACGTCGATATCTTGGCACTACGAGGGTCGCCAGTTCATGTGTAGCCACACAGACGGCAGTCTGACCACGTGGAACACGAAGACTCCCCAGAAGCCCACCAGCGTCATGGCTCCCCATGGTAACCACACCTTGCTCCTCTCACATCTACGTCATGTAGTTGCTGGGAACACTTGCTGGATCTGCGCAGTCAGCAGATTGTGTTGGATATCACTGCATAATCCCCGGATACATAAACATCCACAGATAGCGCACCCGTCTGCAGATTGCGCAGGTCCAGCAATTGCACCTAACATTTTGTTTGCTTGGCTAAATCTATAAATAATACGACTTCAGATGCCCTGACCACATTGGTTGGGTCTTGTGTAAGGCAGTTTTCATTTAAAATAAAAGTATGACACTAGTCTAGACTAGAGGGTTAACCTATTGATGCCTCAAGGGGTATTGATGCAGATTAGACAGCAGATTGTGCAGATCCACCAAATGCGCCCAACATAGTCTTTATGAACGTCACATGAACTAACTCCATATATATATATATGTCGGTGTTGCAGTGTCATACGTTCCTCATACAGAGATATAAGTGCATTAACAACTTAAAGGTGCCTCGTCAATTAAATTTTTCTAATTCTTCTCATCAAACTGTTTGCAAAAAACAGATCTACTTAGCATCCTACAACATGCTAGATCGTTTCTGCAACTTTTTGATGTTGTTTTGGGAAAATCGTCCGACAGACAATTAACTCATTTAAGTCTTGCCCCAGAATCACTTCAGCTGACAAGTGATTCTCAAAATTGGAATGTTCACATTAATGTGCGATACGATCATGCAAGTGTTTCTGCGTTGATCTTGTCAACTGTCCTTACTTTCTCAAAAACCATGTCACCGAAAAATTCAGTGGATTGAAAGCTAAATGTCAGCTAAACAAACCCAACTGCACTGCAATGTTTTATTGCCTTCCAAGATGCTTACTTTCATCGATTGCACAACATTTCTATAGCGAATCCCACACACATTGCCGCTATGGCAGCTAGTCACCACGGTATTCCTCCGTAAGCCAAATTTGCCGTCCTCATTAGTTTCACGCAGTGTGAAAACATCGACTGTGACACAGGAATCAAACTGGTCCAGGGGGAGCAGCCCCCAGTTGTCCCTGGCCTGTCCTGTTTTAATGCGGGGACCGTAGATGCACCAGCGGCTCGCTGGCACGTTCAATCAAGTGTACACTTCCTGCGTCCCTGCCGCAGCATTTCACTAGATTATGGTCTTACCGACACATGTCATTCTTCACAATACTTCGCATAAAGCGACTGACAGTTGAATCGATTCTGCCTAAAAAGTCGGGATGAAAAAGTGCGATGCAGTCACCTTCGAAGGAATGTAATCAAGCTATGTCTATCAGCAAGAGAACATGCTGGAACCAGACTCTAGTACAGATGTAGACGTGTTGTAGGCACAAAGTCGCCTCATTTTTATGTCGTGGAATCATGTTTTATAGTGTAACTGAGTCTGTTCTCAGAGATGCCTCCACAACGTGTTTTAATGAGCACTGTTATAGTATTATTTCAGCAGCATTTGTTGTCAACTTTGACATTCAGCATGTGACATAAATATGACAGTTGGGAAAAAACATTCAAATTAACCCTTTACATCTCAATCACCCGCAAACGTCCGATCTGCCCACTTCTCCAACTACCCGTATCTGTCCGACAACTTCGACAATACATGGAAGTGGCGTCATCTTTTGGGTACTTATGTAATATGGTTTTGTATTGGAAGTTTTTGAGCGACGTTTGAAAATATCTATTGGCAAAGAGTTTGTAGACATACATAGCATTCTATGCAAACCTTTCCAGACAGAGTGTATCTTGTTTTGTAAATTTAAACTTAAAAGTTTATAGTTATATTTACAACTGTCTTGTGGGGAATTTAATTAAATCTTTAAAATAAACACAACTTGCAATGGTACGAAACCAAGGGCAACAAGATTACATGTCTGAAACTAGGCATCCCAATATCTTTGTGACTTTGTGGGAAAGCTGTAGGGATATGGAGTGTATTTAAGTTGAAGTGGGATCAAAAGGGTTAAACAGATAACTGTAAAATTATACTAGAAATTCTGGTTCCTTGAAACACATTTGTGCAGTTGTGACATTGGAGTCAATTTAGTTAACACTACATAACATGATTCTATGAGGAAGGTGATTACACTTTGTACCTTTGAGGAATATTATTCATATAGTTTAACATCTGATAAATGTTGCAGCGCAGCCTTTCATAAATATTTTTGCTGCAAAATAATTCTGTACGAACATCTGCTACAGTAAAATATTTATTATTATGAGTATTAGAAAGCAGGGCAGATATAGCGCATTCAGAATGATAAAATAAATATATTTTTTGCAGGATCTTGCAATATATTCAAGAATGATATGCAAGTGACGCAACAATTTAAACATGGACAAATTATCATGCAAAAATAAGTTGATTATCGTAATCCTCTTATCGGATGGCCACATAAATTTGCAAAGTTCCTTCCTAAAACCATTTATGAGTGAGCAATGATTTGACTGTATCATGGAGAAATCATGCCACAGTAGCACCACTTTTTGGGTGGAACAGATACACACATTGACACTGTTATGGATATTGGAAGCAGGCAGCATGATGGATAATGTCTTGGCAACCATGTAACGTCGGTTGAATCCGGTGGGTATTGCCTGTGATTTCGGAAGCCATTTTGTATCGCACGAAATTTCAAGTTCCACTCGACACATATTGTTGTGGTGGGGGATTGAACCAGTATGAAACTGTACGTTTTTTTTACTTTGCAAAGTTATGAGATGACCCCTAAATGTTGTTATTGTTGCAGCCAAAACTGGGAAGGACGGGAAACCAGAAGCCTGCAGACCCATCACTAAGGTGGAGTGGAAAACTGCCAAAAGTGGGTAAGTGTCACCTATTGTAAATGTCACATAATGGTTAGTTCAATAAATGGATGTCATGGGGTTTTTGTTTCATATATGTTTGTCATACATGTGTTTTTCTTCCATGTTCATGTTCTTTTTTATTCCATTATTGGGGGCCGTGTTCTGTTTTCTTCCATGAATAGGTGTCTTGTTTTGTTTTGATCTGTATATGAGGGTGATGTTCTGTTTTGTTCACCAAATGGAAGTCATTTTCTGTTTTGTATAACAATATAAACTGGTGTACTACACACTTACAAATGTACACATGCACAGATGGTATTAGTAACAAACCTAATTATTAAAATTGTATTATAATTAAGGTTTATACACAACAGACCACATACACGTCACGCTCTGCATTGCTTTCGTCGACTTCGAGAAGGCTTTCGACTCGGTGCAAACTCAAGCAATATTGACCTCCCTTCAAGAACAGTGGATAGAAGATGTGTACATCAAACTCCTTAAAGACATCTACACCAACAGCTCGGTGACAGTCCACCTATACAAAAAGAGCAACAAGATCACCGTCAAGAGAGGAGTACGACAGAATGACTCCGTATCGCCCAAGCTGTTTACGGCAACACTCGAAAGCATACTGACCTGGGAAACCAGAAGCTTGAGGATAGATGGAGAATATCTCAGCCATCTTTGCTTCGCCGACGACATACTCATAAGCGCTACTACACCGCAAGAAATACAAAACATGCTGCAGGAGCTAGCTGATGAAAGTGAAAAACAAGGTCTGAAGATGAACATATTGAAGACAAAAGTGATGCTAGGAAATTACATACCAATATATATCAACACCACGCAGATAGAGAACGTTGAAAGCTATGTCTATCTGGGACAGCGATACAGTATCAGAGACAAAAACCAAGACAAGGAGATTCAAAGAAGAATCACCGCCGGCTGGACAGCATTCGCCAAACACTGCGACATCTTCAAGGGTAACTTTGGAGCCTGCTTGAAGAGACAAGTCTTCAACTCATGCGTACTTCCAGCGATGACATACGGCGCCGAAACATGGGCACTCACCATCCAAACAAAGAACAAGCTAGCACGGCATAAACAAAGATGGAAAGAAGTATGTTAAACATCACATATCGGGAGAGAAAAACAAACATTTGGATAAGACAGAAGACAAAGGTCATAGACGTGATAGAACAAATCAGAAGGCAGAAGTGGACCTGGGCAGGTCACATCAGCAGACTACGAGATAACCGATCGACACCGCGTATCACAACCTGGAGACCTTACGAAGAGAAACGATCTAGAGGAAGACCAGCGAGATGGAGGAGAGACGAACTAGACGAGTAATGGAAGGGCACCATCTGGCAGAGGATAGCGCAAGACAGGCAGGCGTGATTTAGTTGTTTTGTAATTTATAACACATGGATGTTATAAAACGTGGATGAATTGAGTGGAAGTTTAACAGGCTAGTTCATCTGTTAGTTCCCTGCTCATCACAGCTTTCACTTAGAACTGTCGCTGGACAACAGTTGCTGTACAATGAATCGCCAGTCTACGCCTATCAGACGTCTTTGTTAGACCAATTACTGGTACCTCGGTACACAAGTGTTCATCAGCATTCAATGATTGGATGCTGCATTACACTGATTTGCTGCATAGTCTCGAGGTGTATGTACAGTTGTCAGCACACTAAGGAGGTTATTCACAGTTATCAGCACACTAAGGAGGTTATTCACAGTTATCAGCACACTAAGGAGGTCATTCACAGTTGTCAGCTCACTAAGGAGGTCATTCACAGTTGTCAGCACACAAAGGAGGTTATTCACAGTTGTCAGCCCACTAAGGAGGTCATTCACAGTTGTCAGCACACTAAGGAGGTCATTCACAGTTGTCAGCACACTAAGGAGGTCATTCACAGTTGTCAGCACACTAAGGAGGTTATTCACAGTTGTCAGCCCACTAAGGAGGTCATTCACAGTTGTCAGCACACTAAGGAGGTCATTCACAGTTGTCAGCACACTAAGGAGGTCATTCACAGTTGTCAGCACACTAAGGAGGTCATTCAAAGTTGTCAGCACACTAAGGAGGTCTTGCATAGTTGTCAGCACACTAAGGAGGTCATTCACAGTTGTCAGCACACTAAGGAGGTCATTCACAGTTGTCAGCACACTAGGGAGGTCATTCAAAGTTGTCAGTACACTGAGGAGGTCTTGCATAGTTGTCAGCACACTAAGGAGGCCATTCACAGGTGTCGGCACACTAAGGAGGTCATTCACAGTTGTCAGCACACTGAGGAGGTCATGCACAGTTGTCAGCATACTAAGGAGGTCATTCACAGTTGTCAGCACACTAAGGTGGTCATTCACAATTGTCAGTACACTAAGGAGGTCATTCACAGTTGTCAGCACACTAAGGAGGTCATTCACAGTTGTCAGCACACTAAGGAGGTCATTCACAGTTCTTGAGTTTTATCTATTTGTATAGAATATACTGATTCTCAGACCCTCTAAATGAGTACTTTCCATTGTCGATAATTTCCCAGATTGAAAGTCAGTATGTAGGTATGTCACAGTGTTATGACAGAGGACAATATTAACAACCACCATGATAATTACACATATTTATCTCCTGAGAAACTTGTTTTTTTTATAACTGTACATAAAATCCAAATTTCTTGAGAGGTAAATATGTCTAATAATAACAACGAAGAAACCAGATTATCAATTCATTCAAGCATCATAATAATGTTTACTAATAATGTTTACAAACATTTCTTTACAATTACTGTTTTAGAAATTGTAGTTTTTTTTTAATCGGAATGCACATACAGATGCGATTTTTCAAAAAACTACAATTTCTAAAACTGGGTTATATCAATAAAATGCAACAACTGAAATTTTACTATAAATTAGTCAATCACGATCTACCTGAATATTTCTGCCACATCCCTTATTTACGCAACTTTGAAATCCATCAACACTACACACGAGGAATAAATAACCTTTTTATTCTCAGATTCAATCATGAATATGCCAAAAAACACATACAACACAACATAAAAGAAACAGTTAACAATACTCCAAGGATTGTCATTGATAAAATGTATACACATAGCCTACATGGTTTCACAACTTACATTAAAAACTACTTATTTATGAATTATAAATGTCATTGTGATATCCACAATTGTTACATCTGTAATACATAATACTAGTATACAATACGCTATATAATTACATATCTGTATTTATTAACATTGAATTGTGACTGTTATTTCTATTAATTGTTGATTTGCTATTATTAAAAGGAGGCTCCCATGTTGTTAGCGACATGTTGTCTTAATGGGAATCTCCTTAACCTTACATTTATGATTGTACATTTGTATTTATGTACGTTTATGGTCAAAACAAATGTCTGTCTGTCTGTCTGTCTGTCTGTCTGTCTGTCTGTCGGTCGGTCGGTCGGTCGGTCGGTCGGTCGGTCGGTCGGTCGGTCGGTCGGTCGGTCGGTCGGTCGGTCGGTCGGTCGGTCGGTCGGTCGGTCGGTCGGTCGGTCGGTCTGTCTGTCTGTCTGTAGTTGAGCAGTTCAAGTATAAGTCAGTTGTGACTTGTAAATGAGCCCTAAGGTTTGTGGTTACCCATTGTGTGTTGCTGGCTGCATTGGTATTAAACGTAATGGATATTATGTAACGCTGCAGACTTACGATATCTACATGTTATTTCTGTCACATTGATCTAAGGATTAGTGTGTTTGGTCACAGCAGCATTATGTAGTCATTGAATGACAGTCTTACTGTGAAAACAACAGTAATCACTGGAAGTAGCTGGCATTCTAAGATATTGATTTATTTTGGATAAATATTTTATCACGAGGCACTTCTTGATACAGTGCCAGGTGTTTCTCCAGGCTCATTCAAAATCTAAAATGTCCCCTTGCCTGAATATAATTATGGACATATGTGACTGTATTATTACAGTGAACACACAAATTATACTATTTTATCATGTCAGTGGTATTAATAAGATTTTTATTTAATTTTTGTATTTAATACGATAGTGTGACACTGTTTTAATACATCTCCTGTTTATGTATTAAAGAAGAAGAAAGTCTTACCCAGTGTTAATAAGTTAATAGAACATTGGACACACATGCATAATCCCCGTTTAAATCCTCTACCATTTATAATTTTTAGGCAGTTTTGTTCACTCCACATTGCATCAGGCCACTGGGCAATTGATATATTCGGGACTTGCACAAGTACACATCATAACACATGTAGTTTGGATGAATGTGGAAGGAATGCGATTCATTTGAGTTTAAATTGATAATAAAAACTGCCTTGTTTACGTGGGTATTGGTTGCAGCATTAGCGACACTACTGTTGGGAAACAGTTTCAGTTTCATAATCAGTCATCAGTTTGGAAAAATCGATCAATGATCAATTGTATAATCGGTTTGCGGGTGGCCATTCTAAGAACAGTTTTATAGCTAGGTGACAGTATAAGTGCGATCAATCAGTGGCAGTTGGCATAAACAGGAGACAGTCTGATGAAAATGTACGTGTTAGTAATAATCACCACAGAAAACTTATCGAACGGCCCCGCGATGTTTTAAATAAATTTAATGCATTACTTCATCTCATAACATGAGATTACCAAACATGCCACGAGCGTTACAGTTTAAAACTGTTTCAATGGCACCTATATCATAAAACTGAAACAGTTTTTGGACAATTGGTAATCGTACATATTTCACTCAAACACATTTGTAAAATATCATAATCAAAACGATCGTCGATCACATTATTATAATTGATGGGAGCATGAATCAATCAGTTATTGATAACATTTATTATTCGGAACAACAAACAACAGTATCCTTCCTAAACTGACATATCATTTTGTGTCTGCTTCACAACTTTGAGACTAGGTTCAGGGCCAGCACCCCCCCACCCAGTCGTTCCATAAGAAATTGGGTGTGACATGTCAGCACTAGAAAGATCTACAGTAGAATCTTGCTTTACAGTCACCTCGGTAATACAGCCACCTCATAATTAAGATCACCCTGGGACAGTCCCAAATTATTTTTGTAACAGTGAAGTATAAGAAGTTAGTCCCTCTAATACAGTCACCTCACTATTAAGGACAGTTTTGTCCAGGCCTGAGGGTGACCTTAATAGTGAGGTTCACTGTATAGTAATTGAGAGCACGTTAAAGTGACCGTATCATCCCGTCTGATGTTGCAGGGAGTCGTACATGATCTTCAGCGGGGGCATGGCCAACGACAAGGTCTGCTCCGCGCCTAGCCTCACTGTGATGCACAGCAAGAACACAACAGTGCTTGAGATGGAACACCCCATAGTGGGCTTCATCACCCTCTATCCCACGCCCTGGCACCATGGTAAGACACTCAGTCCCATGCCCTGGCACTATGGTAAGTCACTCGCAGTCCTACGCCCTGGCACCACGGTAAGACACTCTCAGTCCAACACCCTGGCACCATGATAAGACACTCTCAGTCCCACACCCTGGCACCATGGTAAAACACTCTCAGTTCCATGCCCTGGCACCATGGTAAGACACTCTCAGTTCCATGCCCTGGCACCATGGTAAGACACTATCAGTCCCACACCCTGGCACCATGATAAGACACTCTCAGTCCCACACCCTGGCACCATGATAAGACACTCTCAGTCCCACACCCTGGCACCATGGTAAAACACTCTCAGTTCCATGCCCTGGCACCATGGTAAGACACTCTCAGTTCCATGCCCTGGCACCATGGTAAGACACTCTCAGTCCCACACCCTGGCACCATGATAAGACACTCTCAGTCCCACACCCTGGCACCATGGTAAAACACTCAGTTCCATGCCCTGGCACCATGGTAAGACACTCTCAGTTCCATGCCCTGGCACCATGGTAAGACACTATCAGTCCCACGCCCTGGTTCCACAGTAAGACACTCTCAGTCCCACACCCTGGTTCCACAGTAAGACACTCTCAGTCCCACACCCTGGTTCCACAGTAAGACACTCTCAGTCCCACGTCCTGGCAATACAGTAAGTCACTCGCAGAACCATGCCATGGCACCACGGTAAGACACTTTCAGTCCCACGCCCTGGTACTATGGTAAGACACTCTCGGTCCCACGCCCTGGTACCACGGTAAGTCACTCTCAGTCCCATGTCCTGGAACCACGGTAAGACTCTCTCAGTCCCACGCCATGGCACCATGGTAAGACATTCTCAGTTCCACGCCATGGCACATGGTAAGTCACTCTCAGTCCCATGCTCTGGCACCATGGTAAGACATTCTCAGTCCCACACCCTGGTAACATGGTAAGACACTCTCAGTCCCATGCCCTGGCACCACAGTAAGACACTCTCAGTCGCATGCCCTGGCACCACGGTAAGACACCCTCTGTCCCACACCCTGGTACCACAATAAGACACACTCTGTCCCATGCCCTGGTACCACAATAAGACACCCTCTGTCCCCCACCCTGGCACCACAGTAATACACCCTCTATCTCATGCTGTGGTACCACAATAAGACACCCTCTGTCCCACACCTCGGCACCATGGTAAGTCACCTCTGTCCCACACCCTGGCACCATGGTAAGTCACCCTTTGTTCCACACCTTGGAACCTTGGTAAGTCATCCTCTGCCCTTGAACCATGGTAAGTCACCCTTTGTCCCATGTCCTGGCACCATGGTATAACCATAATGCAGTCATTCTTTGGTCATCAAGCTATGTTAAGTTAGTCGTTGTCCCTCAAACCTTGGTATGTCATTGTAATTTGTATATCCCTCAAACATGTGTATGTCACCGTACCCCAAGCCTGCCTATCAAAGTTCCTTGGTCAGTCACTCACTGTCAGTCAAGCCATGGTAAGCTACTGGCTGTCATTCCAATCAAGGTCAGTCATTTTGTCACAATATGCATCCTTATATAACATGTCCGAGTTGAACAATTGCTGAAGTTTGAGCAGGTTGTCTTCATAATGAGCTTTTGTGGAGAGAGAATAGAATGGAGCGCATTGACATGATGATTAAAGCACTAAACTTCCATGTTCAAAACCCCTTGCCACCATTTCAAACCTTGGATAATTTTGTTCACACAACATTGCTCCAGTTATTCAGCTGTCTGTACAAATGAGTACCTGGCTTTGAGCAGTGGTGAATATTTGCATACGAATAGTCATCGCACAATCATTTCAGCACGACTGGATGCTTCCCAGGGAGGTTGAGATGGTTTGCGAATATAATAAGAACAAAAATCTACGTTTACCTTTTTATTACATGCGAAGAGAATTGTGAGTACATAGTTGAGTCTAACCTGCTGAGATGTTTAACTCGAGTAGCTGTCCAATGTACATGTCTCAACTGACTCCTCCATCTTGTGTGTCCTGTATGTCACTGTGTGTGTTCTCTTGTAGACCTGCAGGACCCCTACGGGATTGTAGTCCTCCTCAAGAGCGACCTAGTCGTGGTCGACCTCTTGTCTTCAGGGTGAGTGTACAAAAATACTTGTATCACATGGACTCAACAAAAGTTTCGTAATGCTTTTATTTTGATGAAGTTCCCCGTGTGTTACCAGTTTGTATTGGGTTCACACTGGACATCTGCTGATTGTTCACTGTGTGTTACCAGTTTGTATTGGGTTCACACTGGACATCTGCTGATTGTTCACTGTGTGTTGACAGTTTGTATTGGGTTCACACTGGACATCTGCTGATTGTTCACTGTGCTAGTCATGTTTTTACAGTTGTTCATAGTCACGTAAGCCATCTTATAATGAGGTTGGGACTGCTTGTGTAGCTAAGAACAAACACTGAAGACACGCCTACTGTAATGAACTCCTGTTCACTGTTTTGTAATCTTTGCCAGAAGTCTGGTATGAAACCTTCGCAAACCTTCTCACATATTTGTACACATGGCACCCTGTGGCATGTAATATCAGACTAAGGACTTGGCTGCTAGGTTTCTCACCTAATGAACTACCAAGTTATCCTTTCAGTGACTAAAATGCAAACACCACTATCACATTCTCTGTTTGCTCCAAGATGGAACATGGTGGAGCGTCCAATTGTTATGGAAGATATTGTTCTTGGCTCCAAGATTAAATTTTAATAGAGAATTAAGCTTACAATGGAGCTGTATTTGAAACTTGCAACGTTTCGATCCGTCGACAGTGTTGCAAGTTTGAAATACAGCTCCAATGGAAGCTTAATTCTTGCTATTAAAAAGTCCAATTGTTAGTTCATCAGATTCAGCCTTCTACAAACACTGGCACATGACATCTTGAGATGACAGTACAGGCCACTGCTGGCGGTTGAGTGACATAATGACCAAGGATACTTGGTTGGTAATGGACTCCGGACTGTCAGTCATGTCATCTTTGAGAAGGTCATTTGGCCTCATCAGTCACTTGGATAGATTTGGCTTCTGAACATTGGCTTAAATCTAGAGCAGGTTGTGTAGAGAGTGTAGAGTGTGTGCCAGTATGTGAATATGTGCAAGTGTACATTAATGATTTTTAGGTGTTTTGTTATTATATATATTATCTATGAGTTTCCCTCAGAGCAAAGTTCAGTCAAAACATATAGCATTCTGGATAGGTCGATGGTGGTTTGATTGCCAGCATGCATTGTGGGGGGGGGGGGGAATTACTACAAATGGAACAGATATTAATGCACATTAAGGCTATTGTGGATGTCTTAAAAGGGGCAGTGTGATGGGTCATGTCTTAAAGGGCAGTGTGGTGGGTCATGTCTTAAGGGGCAGTGTGATGGGTCATGTCTTAAGGGGCAGTGTGGTGGGTCATGTCTTAAGGGGCAGTGTGGTGGGTCATGTCAGAAGGGTCAGCATGGTGGGTCATGTCTTAAGGGGCAGCATGGTGAGTCATGTCAGAAGGGGCAGCATGGTAGGTCGTGTCAGAAGGGTCAGCATGGTGGGTCATGTCTTAAGGGGCAGCATGGTGGGTCATGTCAGAAGGGGCAGCGTGGTGGGTCATGTCTTAGTAACCATTTCACATCAGTTGAATCTGGTGACTGTCGTTGTAGAAGCTGTTCTTGATCGCTAAAAATCTTAAGTTCAATACCACATGTTGGGGGGGTTTGAACCATACAATAAAAACTACGTTGTTTACTTTGCAAATTGATGAGACCACTCCTTGTGCCGTGACAGACATACTACTTCACCTGCCTAACTGTGTATGTGTGTGTTTGCAGCTACCCGTGCTTTGAGAACCCCTACCCCATGGACATCCATGAGTCTCCCGTCACCGGCTGCCTCTACCTCGCTGACTGTCCTCATGATCTCATCCCGGCCTTCTACTCAGTCGGCTCAAAGCAGAAGAAGACAGGATTCAGCGACAGGGTGAGTGTAAGCACAGTGGTGCAGTGGTTGAAACATCAGACTCTCAGTCAGGTTCAAATGTTTAACACAGTGATGTAGAAGGCAGAGCACCAGACTCTCAGTCAGGTTCAAATGTTTAACACAGTGATGTAGAAGGCAGAGCACCAGACTCTCAGTCAGGTTCAAATGTTTAACACAGTGATGTAGAAGGCAGAGCACCAGACTCTCAGTCAGGTTCAAATGTTTAACACAGTGATGTAGAAGGCAGAGCACCAGACTCTCAACCAGATTCAAATGTTTCACACAGTGATGTGGAAGGCAGAGCACCAGACTCTCAGTCAGGTTCAAATGTTTAACACAGTGATGTGGAAGGCAGAGCACCAGACTCTCAGTCAGGTTCAAATGTTTAACACAGTGATGTAGAAGGCAGAGCACCAGACTCTCAGTCAGGTTCAAATGTTTAACACAGTGATGTGGAAGGCAGAGCACCAGACTCTCAACCAGATTCAAATGTTTCACACAGTGATGTGGAAGGCAGAGCACCAGACTCTCAGTCAGGTTCACATGTTTAACACAGTGATGTGGAAGGCAGAGCACCAGACTCTCAGTCAGGTTCGAATGTTTAACACAGTGATGTAGAAGGCAGAGCACCAGACACTCGGTCAGGTTCAGATGTTTAACACAGTGATGTAGAAGGCAGAGCACCAGACTCTCAGTCAGGTTCAGATGTTTAACACAGTGATGTAGAAGGCAGAGCACCAGACTCTCAGTCAGGTTCAGATGTTTAACACAGTGATGTAGAAGGCAGAGCACCAGACTCTCAGTCAGGTTCAGATGTTTAACACAGTGATGTAGAAGGCAGAGCACCAGACTCTCAGTCAGGTTCGAATGTTTAACACAGTGATGTAGAAGGCAGAGCATGAGACTCTCAGTCAGGTTCAGATGTTTAACACAGTGATGTAGAAGGCGGAGCACCAGACTCTCAGTCAGGTTCGAATGTTTAACACAGTGATGTAGAAGGCAGAGCACCAGACTCTCAGTCAGGTTCGAATGTTTAACACAGTGATGTGGAAGGCAGAGCACCAGACTCTCAGTCAGGTTCAGATGTTTAACACAGTGATGTGGAAGGCAGAGCACCAGACTCTCAGTCAGGTTCGAATGTTTAACACAGTGATGTGGAAGGCAGAGCACCAGACTCTCAGTCAGGTTCGAATGTTTAACACAGTGGTGTGGAAGGCAGAGCACCAGACTCTCAGTCAGGTTCAAATGTTTAACACAGTGGTGTGGAAGGCAGAGCACCAGACTCTCAGTCAGGTTCGAATGTTTGACACAGTGATGTAGAAGGCAGAGCACCAGACTCTCAACCAGATTCAAATGTTTAACACAGTGATGTAGAAGGCAGAGCACCAGACACTCGGTCAGGTTCAGATGTTTAACACAGTGATGTAGAAGGCAGAGCACCAGACTCTCAGTCAGGTTCAAATGTTTAACACAGTGATGTGGAAGGCAGAGCACCAGACTCTCAACCAGATTCAAATGTTTAACACAGTGATGTAGAAGACAGAGCACCAGACTCTCAGTCAGGTTCAAATGTTTAACACAGTGATGTGGAAGGCAGAGCACCAGACTCTCAGTCAGGTTCACATGTTTAACACAGTGATGTGGAAGGCAGAGCACCAGACTCTCAGTCAGGTTCGAATGTTTAACACAGTGATGTAGAAGGCAGAGCACCAGACACTCGGTCAGGTTCAGATGTTTAACACAGTGATGTAGAAGGCAGAGTACCAGACTCTCAGTCAGGTTCAGATGTTTAACACAGTGATGTAGAAGGCAGAGCACCAGACTCTCAGTCAGGTTCAGATGTTTAACACAGTGATGTAGAAGGCAGAGCACCAGACTCTCAGTCAGGTTCAGATGTTTAACACAGTGATGTAGAAGGCAGAGCACCAGACTCTCAGTCAGGTTCGAATGTTTAACACAGTGATGTAGAAGGCAGAGCATGAGACTCTCAGTCAGGTTCAGATGTTTAACACAGTGATGTAGAAGGCGGAGCACCAGACTCTCAGTCAGGTTCGAATGTTTAACACAGTGATGTAGAAGGCAGAGCACCAGACTCTCAGTCAGGTTCGAATGTTTAACACAGTGATGTGGAAGGCAGAGCACCAGACACTCAGTCAGGTTCAGATGTTTAACACAGTGATGTGGAAGGCAGAGCACCAGACTCTCAGTCAGGTTCGAATGTTTAACACAGTGATGTGGAAGGCAGAGCATCAGACTCTCAGTCAGGTTCGAATGTTTAACACAGTGATGTGGAAGGCAGAGCACGAGACTCTCAACCAGGTTCGAATGTTTAACACAGTGATGTGGAAGGCAGAGCACGAGACTCTCAGTCAGGTTCGAATGTTTAACACAGTGGTGTGGAAGGCAGAGCACCAGACTCTCAACCAGGTTCGAATGTTTAACACAGTGATGTGGAAGGCAGAGCACCAGACTCTCAGTCAGGTTCGAATGTTTAACACAGTGGTGTGGAAGGCAGAGCACGAGACTCTCAGTCAGGTTCGAATGTTTAACACAGTGGTGTGGAAGGCAGAGCACGAGACTCTCAGTCAGGTTCGAATGTTTAACACAGTGGTGTAGAAGGCAGAGCACGAGACTCTCAGTCAGGTTCGAATGTTTAACACAGTGGTGTAGAAGGCAGAGCACGAGACTCTCAGTCAGGTTAAGATGTTTAACACAGTGATGTAGAAGACAGAGCACCAGACTTTCAGTCAGGTTCAGATGTTTAACACAGTGATGTAGAAGACAGAGTTCTAGTTCTAGTTGTTTCCAGCACTCGGCAACGTTCTATTAACTGACTAGTCTGTATATATTGTGGTTACAATGTTATGATCTTATGAGGTCTCATTCAACTAGTCAGCCTTTTTCAGAACATTATCGCCAAGCCGACCTTTCTATGCTGGCACTGAGGGTGGTCACTGCCAGGGTGCTTGTCGTCCTCAGTGGTTCTTTTACGTCCCAAATTGAGACGGGACCGACATTAACGTGATCTCCGAATCACGAGGAATACACAGTCCCCAATGTTGAGAGCCAGGTTTTTACACCAAATATACCATACCTGCCCGGTCCGGGTTTCGAACTCGGGGCGCCGGCATGTCAGGCGGATGTGCTAACCACTACACTATCGCGCGCCCCCGAGAGCACCAGACTCTCAGTCAGGTTCAGATGTTTAACACAGTGATGTAGAAGACAGAGCACCAGACTCTTTGTTCATCTATATTGCTCCAGTTCAATCAGCTGTATGAATGAGTACTTGGGTATAAACAGCGGTGGATATTTGTATACAAACAGTCTTTTTGCAGTAATTGCAGCATGGCTGAATGCTTTCCAGAGAAGTTGAGATGGTGTTCGATTGAACAGGTCTGCCAGAGGGTAAAGTGTAAATCTTTGAGCAGTCCTATGAATTAGACACCAAGCTATATAAGCACTTATCTTTTAGCCAGATTCAAAAAGATTGATATATCTATCATGTGACCTGTTGCCTAGCAACAAGGTCTGTCAATCCTGGGCTGTGTGTTGTGAGCCAGTTGGCTGTATGTTGTGATGTGTCTTCTAGGACTGGCCTGTACATGGCGGGGAGTGGGGAACTACTACAGTCAGCTACCCTGAAATAATGATTACCGGGTAAGTGGCGGTACACCACAAACACTCAAATACAACCCAGGTTCTTAGAAAGTCATATCGATTTTAATTATGCAAAATAATATTTATAACTTTAACTAGTCTATATTTGTCCTGTGAGTGAGAGTAAGCAATTATAGTTTCCATGCATCATGTTGTGTTTTTCAATGTCCTGCTTTAAATCCTACTTTAAGTCCTGCTTTAAGCTCATGTTTCATCACATTGTTAGTACGAAACTTAAGTGTTCAATCGAAGCGATATCAATCGTAAGAAGCTTCTGTTTCTGTTTCAAGCTTATCGCGACAATAAGTCCACCTTTATGGTGTGATTTCAAACGTCAAATGTTACAGTTAACAGGTAAATCAAACTCACAAAATGAAGATGGTTGGGGTAGTGTTTTGGATTAGCACTTGCTAAGTGTATTTCTTCTTGCAGACATGCCGATGGATCTCTCAAGTTCTGGGATGCATCAGCAGGTAACAGATACATCCATGTTTGCAGTTGGTTGATCTTTATTCTGGCGTTTGCACCACAGTGAGAGCATCATTTTGCAGGTTTTTCATTTTTAGAAACAAATAACAACTTACTAATACAGTTTTGAATTAATAACTTTTGTCTTGGTACAGATAATTCTGGTATCATTGCAAACTGAAACAGTGCTCTTTAACATGTTCCTCATAACTCCATACTGCCAAAATTAGGGTTCATTCCTTATTTCCTTTACCATTGTAAGTCATCAGTATGCTGCCTGTGGCCTTCTGTTTCCTTCTTTAGGCCCACAGACAGAGCCTTGGCCACATCAGAAGTGCAATACTTCTTCATGAAGGCTGGGTTAATGTCTAACGCAACAGCGAATTGTACCAAAATGATAGCAGTTAGTGGTGTCTGGCATGACGGTTCTGTACTTGCCGTAATGACCGGATGTTTTGGGACGCTTAAAAATCATTACGTTATCAGCTGTCCCAAAACACAAGGTGCACAAAAATAATTCTCAGATTCAATGTCCCAATACTTAGGGACACGAACTAATCCTGACGTCATGTCGTTTTATTACCCTAGTGTTAACCTGGCTTTGTAACATCACCATGGTTGCCTCATCTATTACCCTGCTACTAACTATTATTTGCATGGATAAACTATCGAGTACACATTGTTTCTAAATTTAGTACAAATGTTTTTGTCAGAAATTTGACATTACCCCCAAGAACGGCAAGAAGTGTCAATTGTATTCATCTGAACTGAAAGTGTTCTGCTTCAAAATATATTTTGAGTGCTTATGGACAGGTCTCGATGAAATATATCGTGAGAATAGATACTAAATGTAATAGTTCCTTAGCTGCAGTTAAAATCTCAAGATCAACCAGTTGACCTATTGCGTTATTTTCTGTCGGTATCTCCAAATGACTGTTAATGCAATGAGACTCACTTCACATACCTGTCAAGTCCTACAGTTTAGCTGTAGGCACTACGGTTTTATGGATCAAATGAAAACTACAGGCGAATTAGGAAAAACGTATGGTTTTACGCTTGTTTTTTTAGGTACATTTTTATGAATTTATCGCATTCTTTTTACCGACCGACACACTTATCAAACTCCTGTGTGGTCCACGCTTGTTTCCAGGCCTGGTAGAATTCATATAGAATTTCTGCAGCGCCCCGGAATGAAATATAGAATTTCTGCAGTGCCCCGGAACGAACAATCACCAATGCATTTTCGTGTTACACACAGGTGCCAACATTTACCCACAAACATTTGACCCATCTGTTGACAAATGGAATACTGCTTATGAGTTTTGAGATTGACCAATCCTTTTGTCTTGATGCACCTCTGAGCTTGGTTTCTAGAGTTTTAGGCGCAATAGAAGTTGTCTTATTATTATTATTATCCAGCGTAATTCAGTTTAAAAAAAGAATTAGAATATGTATGACCATGGATCTGTATGTGTGCCGTCGGCCAAAAAGCATCAGAAAGTATATGGAAAATTCCAGCAACAGTGGATTGAACAATTTAAAGGTGGGCACTTGTGTTGAATCTGGACCCACCTCGAGTTTTGCCTAACTTTGAAACCTCAGTGCGTTAGTTCCATCATTCAACATCATCCCAGGCATATTTATATTAAAAAAATAGTGTGTCTTAGCATATTTTTGAAGCGGCCAAATAGCGACCTAGTTTGCACAGGTTTTACCGTATATATTTTTTAATCCATGACATGTGCATATCTGATACTTACATGTATTTTCATGTTTTATCGTAATTAAACTTTATTATTACATGATTACTGCCATCCCTTGTAGTGACACTACAGGTGTTGTACAAGCTGAAGACAGGCAAGTTGTTTGACAAGACCAAGTGTAAAAACCCCGAGCCTGATGACGACCCATTCGCCGTGCAACACCTCTTCTTGTGTGCAGAGAGTCGTCTGCTGGGTGTGGCTGGCCTCACACATGTACTTCTCTTCAAGTTCAGCAAACTCGAGGCAGTCGTCGAATGTCCGGTCAGTGCTACTTAGAATTTAATACATTTATTTCAAGTAAAAACGTGTGCACATACAAATGAGCATTAAAAATATGTAAAACTGTTTTCTTAATTTACTTGAATATCTAACTATAATTGAGCTACTGCATAAGTATTGGGGGGCATGCATTAATGTTTTCCTATTTCTATGACCCTTGAAAGAAAAACAATGCCTCTTTTAATTCCCTCTTGTTAGTTTTTTTGTACCTGATATTAGACAGATGTTAATCAATTGTTCACAATGTTACGCATGTTTTCAGCAGTTTTTCCAGGCTGTGTAAACAGTCCGCTGATCTCTTGGGGATGACGTGTAGCATTAGGATCAACTATGCAAATTTATGTCATAACAAAATGCCATGTAGAAATACTTGAGGAAACCGCCTTCTGCAAGTGTGTGTACCAAGAGAACGGGTATTGTTGCTAGTGCTCATGATGTCATACCTTCCTCCACCCCAGCAGGTGCTGGAGATCTCACTAGTGTATGAGGTTTACGATGAGCTCGATTCTCCGGAATTGGAGTATCCTCCAGTGAAGACAAGTATTGGCAGCACATCCCAGCAGAGTGGTTCTGTCGGCTCATATTGCAGCAGTGCCTCAGAGGGCAAGGCTTCCATGGTAAGTATTGGTCACAACAGAGAGACTCTGTCCTGTTGCAGCAGTTCCTCAGAGGGCAAGGCTTCCATGGTAAGTATTGGTCACAACAGAGAGACTCTGTCCTACTGCAACAGTGCCTCAGAGGGCAAAGCTTCCGTGGTAAGTGTTGGTCACAACAGAGAGACTCTGTCCTACTGCAGCAGTGCCTCAGAGGGCAAAGCTTCCATGGTAAGTGTTGGTCACAACAGAGAGACTCTGTCCTGTTGCAGCAGTTCCTCAGAGGGCAAGGCTTCCATGGTAAGTATTGGTCACAACAGAGAGACTCTGTCCTACTGCAGCAGTGCCTCAGAGGGCAAGGCTTCCATGGTAAGTATTGGTCACAACAGAGAGACTCTGTCCTACTGCAGCAGTGCCTCAGAGGGCAAGGCTTCCATGGTAAGTGTTGGTCACAACAGAGAGACTCTGTCCTGTTGCAGCAGTTCCTCAGAGGGCAAGGCTTCCATGGTAAGTATTGGTCACAACAGAGAGACTCTGTCCTACTGCAGCAGTGCCTCAGAGGGCAAGGCTTCCATGGTAAGTTCGCTGTCACCATCTGCCCGGGCATATGCCCATATATACTTGTGATAGTGTATGCACAATTGTTAAATAATAAAAATGTTATTAATTGATCATATTCATATTGGCCTTCAGGTAGCCTGCAGCCTCAGGCCCAAAAAAGCTACCTTCAGGCCAGTATGGCTACCTTCAGGCTCATATCAAGGCAATACGAATATGACGAATGAATAATGCATAACACCCCATCTAAATGTTTCTTCTGTGTGCCTTACAATGTTTAATCCCACCTGTACAACAGATGTCATTGCCCACTTGATACTTGCCACTGTTCTCAACTCTGTATGTTGGCTGCAGGAGACAATGACATGTGTGAAGTTCAAGTCTGGTGGTCGGAAGTGGGCCGCGGGGTACCAACCGTACCTTGCCTGTGTGCTGTGTTGGAACGGGCCAGAACCTCCTCCACCCATCACCAGCCTCTCCGTCAACTCCAGCTACGGACTGTGAGTGCTTCTCTACACTTGTCTAATTCTTCACACTATCAGTGTTTCTCTAGTCTTGTCTAGTAGGCAGGGGTAGGGGCAGAGGTTTAGCCACAGAGCTGTAACAAGTACATTTATTTTGTACTTGAGTAAAAGTACAAGTAACTTTGGAAAAAGCTACTCAAGTAAAAGTACTTTTTGAAAAATGTACTTGAAGTACACATAAAAAGTAAACAAATGTACTTTAAGTAAATGCAAAAGTACGTTTCTAAAAATAAATGTTACATGGTCACGCACTGCAAACAAACAAGTAAATTCAGTAGTGTGCAAAACAAACACTTTATTGAACAGGACAGGATCCTCAGCAGGATACAGTGACAGGCTGGCTCCTCAAACAAACTATACATACTATGCAAGACAGTGACAAAAGAAATAAAATAATGGTAATACCCTATTCAGTAGTGTGTACAGTGAACACTAAATATTGTCTATGACCAGGCCTGGGGGTCAATAGACAAAATATTGAAAACATCAACCAAGAATACATATAAACAACATTTATAGGCCCTAACAATACTTATTTTATTATTAAGATAAATCTGAGTAACCATTAGCAGTTTAAATTGCCACAACGAAGGGAATGTTTTCAGGCGATAATGTGTGAATTTCGACATGCGTTTATCACTAATGTAATTGGGGATGTAATTCAGGTCACTAATAGTTCAAACCTAAATCTAAGAACATATTTTGTTCATATTAAGTGCACTTGCACCTTTTGTACAAATAACGACGTGTTATGGTGTAATATATTTGCACAGCAAAAATGAGGCAAGAAGACCTTTTAGCTGCGTAGGTCTAACACTAATAATTTACTGACCACGTGTGTAAGGAAGGTTCGAAGGTGATCAACAGATCTGGCATATCGGCACACACAACAAACAGATCAACTTAACAGTAGCCCCGTGAACTGACTTAATCTCAAACATACTGGATAAGACTGGCCATGGATGCTGCAAATGATCGTTTTCAGCTGATCCTTCCATAATAAATCTGTGAACGCGAATGACATCATATAGTCTTTTCAATGTTCACGCCACCTGGTGATCATGCCTGGTAATGGCAATGATAGGCCAATCAGAAAAGACTACCAGTTGTTGCTCCGGCTGATATCTATTTATATATATATATGCTGGTGAAAACCAGTACCGGGCTTCAGGCATTATCGTTCATTACTAAAATTTTTAACGCATAAATTATGGATACTTCATTACATTTATGAAAAGTACACACATTTGTACTTCGTTACAAGTAAAGTACTCCTAAATAAATGTACTTCGTTATTCCATAATGTCCAGATTCAAACATGAATTTTCAAAAAAAATGTATTAGACACAACATAGTAGAGACAGTTAACAATACACCAGGTATTATCATTAATAACATTTACACCCTCAGTCTATATGGTTTTTTAACATACACAAAAAACGTTTTTATTTTAAATTATGAATCCAGTTCGAAACTTTCATTTTTCATATCCAAGAATCATGTTAAATTACCTGGTAGAGGCTTTCGTTGACGTGTCACGTCGACTTCATCAGTATCTATGACGCTGAATGACGTCATCGTACACGTGAGGCAGTTCGTAATTGCCCTCGTCTCTGTTGATGGGTGTTTGGGTTTTTCTGATCCAGATGGCTTCCTTGATTTGCCGAATTCTTCTGTTGGGTTCTTTGTCAACAATTTTCACTCCCTCCCATTCTATGATATGGTTTTCAGTTGTCGCATGGTCTGTAAGGGCGGATTTATTGATGGTAGACATCAATCTTTTTTTTCCGCTCCTTGTGTATTTCTCATTTTTCGTGTTGTCTACGTCCTTTCTGTGTTCCTCCAGTCTTGTTTTGAGTAGTCTTCCTGTCTCCCTAATGTATTCCCCACCACAATTCGTGCACGGTATTTGAACGAAAGCCTCTACCAGGTAATTTAACATGATTCTTGGATATGAAAAATGAAAGTTTCGAATTTGAAAACGAACTATCCTGAAGAATGTTCAGTAATCTTATGAATCCAGTTGTCGTATCTATAATTGCTTTATTTGTAATTCGTAATACATATTGAAATGTATACCTAAATATCCACATGTACATCAATGTGTACATGAGTACATATAATTAATTTTTGTATTATGTATGCATGTTGATACATTGAGTAATTATCAACTATAAAAACAAGTCATATGATATTCTGATTTGTGTCATGTAAATGTTGTTGTTTATATTTATGGGGTGGCTCCTGTGCTAGCAATGTTATATATCTTAATGGGAGTCTCCCGACCTTATCTATTACTTACGTTATTCGTTGTATATGTATCATATTTATAGGTCAAATAAATTTATTCTGATTCTGATTCTGATGCCTATCTTCAAGACTGGCAGATGACTGGCCAAGACTGGTAATGACAATTGACAAGACTGGTGGAATTTAGAGGAGGCCAGCTGGGCACTGGATTAACTAATAGTTCTAGGTCCAGGTCCAGGTCCAGGGAGGGGCCCATTAAACAAATTGAATGGATCAGTTTTGATTGAATAAATGGCTCAAATGACATTGATTTGTCATTGAAAAAACTAAACTGGCCAATAACGGCTGTGATAGACATGAATGGCCTCCACACAAGACATTCGCATGCAAAAAGGCACACTTCATTAATTCAGTACTGGCAAACAAATTATTTCTGGCTTAAAGCCTGTGTAGGGGATCGTTTTACTGGGGTGATTTGCGACAGTATTGTGATAGTTTTCACAACTATCATGAAAGTATTGCAGTAGCATTATGGTCCTAAGAAAAGCCGTCCCAAAAGAAAAGTACTCCCATACCATAATATAAAGGTGGCACCTGTGCGTGACCTTGGAGGTAGTGCTGAATCCCTAAACAATGCTGCTATGGTAAAAGATTGTTGGTACTAAAAACTAATTGGTAAATAATAAAATTATAAAATGAAATTTAAAAATCATGCGTACAAACATTGTTTTGTATGGCACAAGGAGCAGTGCAGGTCATTTTGTCAACTATCATTACTATGAGTGTACCATTGGCAATAACTATCATTACTATGAGTGTACCATTGGCAATAACTATCATTACTATGAGTGTACCATTGGCAATAACTATCATTACAATGAGTGTACCATTGGCAATAACTATCATTACAATGAGTGTACCATTGGCAATAACTATCATTACAATTAGTGTACCATTGGCAATAACTATCATTACAATGAGTGTACCATTGGCAATAACTATCATTACAATGAGTGTACCATTGGCAATAACTATCATTACAATGAGTGTACCATTGGCAATAACTATCATTACAATAAGTGTACCATTGGCAATAACTATCATTACTATGAGTGTACCATTGGCAATAACTATCATTACAATAAGTGTACCATTGGCAATAACTATCATTACTATGAGTGTACCATTGGCAATAACTATCATTACAATGAGTGTACCATTGGCACTAACTATCATTACAATGAGTGTAACATTGGCAATAAATAGCATTACAATGAGTGTACCATTGGCAATAACTATCATTACAATGAGTGTACCATTGGCAATAAATATCATTACAATAAGTGTACCATTGGCAATAACTATCATTACTATGAGTGTACCATTGGCAATAACTATCATTACAATGAGTGTAACATTGGCAATAACTATCATTACAATGAGTGTACCATTGGCAATAACTATCATTACAATGAGTGTACCATTGGCAATAAATATCATTACAATAAGTGTACCATTGGCAATAACTATCATTACTATGAGTGTACCATTGGCAATAACTATCATTACAATGAGTGTACCATTGGCACTAACTATCATTACAATGAGTGTAACATTGGCAATAACTATCATTACTATGAGTATACCATTGGCAATAACTATCATTACTATGTGTGTACCATTGGTAATAACTATCAATAGTGTAAATTTACTATCAATAATACACTACTATCACATTTACTATTGCAATATATTTATAGCTCAGTATATTGTTACACACCTAATAATTAACAATGCATAGAACATGGATTTCACAGTTGTTTATTCTCCAAGGTTGTCATGTGCGTAATGAGTCCATATACAGTGCCAGGTGTTGGTTTCTGTACATGCCAGTGCTGTTGACACAGGGTCTTGTGCTTGTAGAATGGCATTTGGCAATGAGTGTGGACTTGCTATAGTGGATGTGATACAAAAGACTGTTCTCCTCAACCTGGGCACACCAGATCTCTACGGTACGTCACCAATCTTTGAAAATAACTGCGAGTTTGTAGGTCTGAGACCATCACCCTTCCCATTGGGATGGTGTTTCTTAAAGTGCCGGCCTGCATGACTGTCATGTTTTCTGCAAATATTGAAATCTGACAACTCTCGCAAGTGCATGACCGTCATTTTTTTATCTAAATTTGTAATTTCAAAATCCACAAAGCAGATGTAGTCTATCTTTCTAACAGCCTTTTTCTCTACCCCCAGGCTCAATGGACCCGTATTCCCGCGCCCCACGTTCCCCCAAGAGCAAGAACCAGTCACCCCGCACCCCGGGCCTTGAGAGTATGACCCAACTCTACAATACTGAGGAATGTCGATCCCCTGGCACAGCGTCTGATCAGGTGTGTGCTATGTCCTGCCAATGTTTGGTCAGTGCCAGACTCCTGTATATATAAAAGTGCGGGTCATTTGCACACTGTTGTGTGATATATTAAGAGGATATACTGATCATGTATGGTGAAGTTTATAAATTATTTTAAAGGTCCCCACATTGTGTTTTTCTCATCTGGTTTTACATTCAACAAACTCAGCGTGTATAGTTTCCACTATGATATGGTAACTCCTTTGTATATTTTATTTAGTTTTGGTAAGATCATTCGACAAACTATTAAATTATATTTTGAGCAGGTCCAGAAACAATTTGGCAACAAATTGCAGCTCTGTATACTATAGCATAAGGCTATTCAAACTTTTGCAATTAATTATAAGTCAGTTTGTTTGATGATTTTAGCAGAAGCACACACTCTTTTTTAAATCAACTGTGCTTGTTGCGTAAACTAGTAGCCAACTAGTCATCACTTTTTTTATGTAAGCATGCACTGCTTGGTTACTCCCAAACAGTTGGCAAACCAAAAACATATCCAAATAAACATTCAAAATGCCACGTACTAGGGAGCTGTCAACTGTTTGTATTGATGTCCACTTTACTTGTAGACATATACTTACAAACCTGACATCACTAGATGAGTCATTGGATAGAACTGATCAAAGATGTTATTTTATAATATAAGGCAAGAATCAGTGATGTCAGAAAACACCATGTTGATTATGTTTCACAGATAATGCTACTGTTAAGTGGCTGTCATAACTCATGTTTATTCTTAATGCTACTGTTATGTGGCAATCATAACTCATATATTTATTCTTAATGCTACTGTTAAGTGGCTGTCATAACTCATGTTTATTCTTAATGCTACTGTTAAGTGGCAGTCATAGCTCATATGTTTATTCTTAATGCTACTGTTAAGTGGCAGTCATAGCTCATATGTTTATTCTTAATGCTACTGTTAAGTGGCAGTCATAACTCATATGTTTATTCTTAATGCTACTGTTAAGTGGCTGTCATAACTCATGTTTATTCTTAATGCTACTGTTAAGTGGCTGTCATAACTCATATGTTTATTCTTAATGCTACTGTTAAGTGGCTGTCATAACTCATGTTTATTCTTAATGCTACTGTTAAGTGGCAGTCATAGCTCATATGTTTATTCTTAATGCTACTGTTAAGTGGCAGTCATAACTCATATGTTTATTCTTAATGCTGCTGTTAAGTGGCAGTCATAACTCATATGTTTATTCTTAATGTTATAAAACATTACATGAAGAGTGTTGCCTGTTCTCAAGTTTCATTGTAGATAAAAAATGTTGGGGTTTCAGTTAGAAAAAATTTTGATTATCGTAATATTATTTTGTGGTAGGTGGTTTCACCGGAGTAAATCCTCTCTGTCATTGAGATGCAGTAGTTGAGACAGTATCGAATATAAAGTTGTGTGTCACTTGTAGCCTGAAGCCACAGAGGCGGCAAGCTTCCAACCTAGATATGCACAATATTTATCACCGTTCCCCGACTCTGTGAATGTATCGGGAGCCACTGTGAGTAGGCGTGTCATGGCAAGATTCTCCTGGGTGCTGCCCTCTATGAATGGCTGCCATAACCTCGCCTCCATCGCAGATAATTCTGCCAAACTCTCACCGCTTTTTATTAGGTTATTGCTTGATATTGTATTTATTTTAGTTTAGTTTTGGATTATCGTATGAAAAACTCTGACTGCATATTAAATGATCACATCAGTTGGAGCTGGGGTTAGGTATCAAGTTTATTATTTGGAAAAAGTTCAAATTTTGAGTTATATATTGTTGCGTAAAGGCGACCGTACCAGTATGATGGCTGCTCCTAATAGAACATCTGGATGCACAGAATAATGGGAGTTTGTCGGAACATTCCACCAGAGAGCGAGGTTGTTTGCCCTTCATTTGACATTATTCCACTTGTCATTTGCACACACAGTGATGGAGTAGAGTTTCTCAGATGTCACTAGTTTTTACACTTTGTTTGTCTGGCACCTCTCTCAAGTTGTTGTTGACTAAAGCATGTTTGTTTACAGTTGAAGTGTTCCTCATTCAACAAATAACACTGAAATTCTCTGTACACTTTGGTGTGATCAATGACTCATTTACAGTCTAAGTTGTAAATAATTAAGTGGTAGAAGTAATTTTATATTAATTAACTCTGCAGTGTATGTCTTTCAGTTATGCCTATGGGCTTTCATCTGAAGTTAGGGTGAATAATTGAAGTCTTTGCATTGGCTTCCTGTACGATATCATATAATATTTAAGATCTGTCCAATAAGCAGCCATCTTATTTGCATTCATTGCTTACTCCTGTAAGAAAACCTATCCAGCGTCGATTATCTAATTCTGGCCTACTTTTTGTTCCGAGAGTCAACACTAACATTGAAACTAGGGCTTTTTTTGTTGCTGCACCAACTCTTTGGAATATGCTCCCTCTTAGTGTTAGATCAGTTAAAAATATTACAAAATTCCGTCGTCATTTAAAAACTTATCTTTACAACCTTGCTTATCTGCCATAGCTCCCTAACGCCTTGACCCATCTGTTGACAACTGGTATACTGTTTATGGATTTTGAGATTGACGAATCCTTTTGTTTTGATGCACCTCTGAGCTGGGTTTCCAAGGATTTAGGCGCAATAGAAGTCATCTTATTATTATTATTATTAAGGCATCTTGTAAAAACCACTTTTATCTGGAGGTGTAGAATGCTAAAACTTAAACATGCCTCCGTGAGTAAGAATAAGATCAAAGTACATTTGAGAGAGGGAGACAGGAACTAGAATGGATGAATAGAAATGAAGTAGGCAGAAATAGGCTCTACACTAAACAGTGCTCCCGTATTGTAGGCGTTGTTGTAATGATTGTGCCCCAGTGTCTGCCAACATTCGCCTGTATGCAATGGAGCTGTGTTGCAGTTATACATTTATAAATGGTCCGTAATACGAAAGTGAACAAACTTGAGCCGAGTGAGCTGGTGAAGAACAGTAGGCACCTCTACAGTTTATTTGGTTATCACAAACAAACCATGTGGATTGTCTCACTGACAACAGTGAGTAGATGGTAACAAGTAAACGCAATATCTCAAAATTAACAAGGTTGCTTCAGTTGGTACTTTTACGCATGGTTTCTCAACCAGAAATATATCTTATATTGTTGTATTTCTCATAAAACTATTTGTATCATTTCTAGGGGTAACATGCCTAACTGTATTTGGCGAGGCAACCATTTTCAGCACTGTGATGCACTTTTTTTCTTTTATTAAGCACTTCTTTTTCACACACACTGTTCTTATTAAAACATGTTTTTGCATCTTTTGACATGAGTTTTACTAACAACAAATGTATATGTTGACTTGAGTAATCAATCGTTAAAAGCAGTTTATTCCTAGACATATTTATTGATCTAATTGTTTATTAAATTTATGTTGTTCAAAATCGGAATTTTTTTAATATACCAAGCAATGGACATATTTGTTGTATTTGTGCACATTTTTTAGTGCATGTCAGTGCAGTTTACAAAGATAAAATATACCAAGCAGTGGACATATTTGTTGTATTTGTGCACATTTATTAGTGCATGTCAGTGCAGTTTACAAAGATAAAATAAAACATAGAACAACTCAAATATATTCTACAGAAAAAGAAGCTGTTGTCACTATTTCAGTCATTTATGTTTATTTTACAGATGACAGAGACATTTGATGAACACTTCTAACTGGTTGTGATTGTTTACGCATTTCACAGTTTTTTAATAATGAGATGTTTGTTTATTATTATACATTTAATATGTTGTTATTTATTAGCACAGTGCACAACTATTAGCACAGTTACAGCTTTGATTAATTCATAATGTTATGTCGTTTCTTGACATGGTTAATAACCCTATCGGTCTTAATAGCAAGAATTAAACTTACATTGGAACTGTATTTGAAACTCGCAACATTTCGACCCGTCTACAAATACACCTCCAATCAATGTAAGTTTAATTCGTGGCTAATAAAATGTAATTTTGGAGCCATCAACAATGTCTTCCGTAACCCTATCAGTCTGTTTGTTTAATACAAGGCTAACGCTGTTGTTTGCAGCTAGATCTGCACGGCAGGTGATCTTGCTTGATGTGTTTGTTTACATGACAAGTTTACAACCCAGGATGTTACTTGTTGTTTCACTCGTCTCTAATGTTTCTTTTTTTGTACTATGAATCTGGTTTTAATTAGATTAAAAAATTTGGCAATTAAAAAAATTGCTTTTGTTAAATGTGTTCGTTTTGCAAACTGTATTAGCACAATTTTATATTACATGTCCAATGTTGCTTAATGTGGGCAAAATACTGTTAACAATTATCAATTTTAAATGTATGTTTACTGTCTGACATGCCGTGTATGTGCACCTTTGAGTTTATGAGTTCTGCTCTGTGTATTTCAGCCTACAAACCTAGTTGAGGCTGTTGCTAGCGACTGTGTCGCTGATGGCGGTGACAGCAAGCTTGATGTGTGCCCCGTCACCTGGTCGCTGTCTGTGTTCAATTCAACCTCCATAGATGAGGGTGAACATGTTGCCAAACCCCCTTCCACAGCAGACCTAGAGCCCGGGTTGCCAGACCCAGTCGAAGGCAGCTGTTCCAGGAAGTCATCCATCAAACGGAAGCATTCCAAAAAGTTGTTCCGCAAGAACTCGACAAAGTCAAAGGAGGCCTGCCCGGAGATCCCGCCATCCGCCATGGGGGATGAGGATGTGGCAGACAAACCCATCCCCACTGAGCTGCCGACGTCCCCGTGTATGGACAGTCTCTCCCCCATGGAGGAGAAGGAACTTGAGTTGTCGGGGGATACGACCGGGGCGAATGGCCGGGAAGATGAGTTGAAGACAAAGGATGTGGAGGGGAAGAAACTGGGAAAGGAAAAGGGAGGCGACATGGGACATGTGAGGGAGGGGAGGGAGGGGAGGAAGGAACCGAGTCGACATCAAGCCCTCATGAGGAAGATCAGTGGGTCCATCATGTCCGGGCTGATGCGACTCAAGAGCAGCTCAGAGATCATTGATCCTGAAGCGATGAATGGCACAGATCACGCGCACACGCACGGACACACAACTGACGGGAGCGAAGACGGTAAAGATGGTGGCCACAGGGAAGGTGAATCAAAGAGAGGCTCTGAACCAAAATTTGACATCATCGACCTCACCTCGGACGATGTGGCGCTTAAGCCAATGTTGAGGAAACTCAGCTACACCGACCATATATGGCTTGGTATGTTACTCACGTCATGTCAACTAACACTTCTCTGTCTAGTTATGTATCTCACTGATTCTCATTCATGTTTTGTAGGTGGATGTTTAAACATTTAATGACTGTTCCTGTTTCAGGAATTTTCTGGGACAAGAACATGTGGCCATAAAGACATGTAAAGTAACACTGGATGATCACATGACCAGTGTTGGATGCTGAAGCAATCAAAGTTCTCATCTGACTATGTATATCACATTATTGGTGTGGGTTGTTACAATAATAATGGAGTACCCACACAATGAGTTGTCTAACTTGATTTGGTGTCTGTAACATGATCATCTCCATTTTACACCCACCATCAGTAGTACACAAAACATCTAGGAATGCAGAGTACAACTGCATTCTTAGAGATTTTAACCTGAAATTGATACATCTGTCCAACAGTGTTTGTACAGTCAGTAGGAATCACAGCAAAAATGACTTGGAATTTAATTTCTGATCTAAAAAAGCCATGTTACAGTTTCCTTCCTTAGTGCCGTGGGTGTAACTAGATAATGGTGTAAGGCTCAGTGCACTAACATACCATTTTTCTATTCTTACAATTTACTGTTTTTAGAGCATTTTCAAATTGGAAAATTTTAAATTGCCCATGTACAGCTGTACTTTGTTTATTTATTGACACTTGAGATTGTTAACATTTCTGAACAAATGTAAACACACTTGGTCAGTCAGAAATCATCCAGTTTTGCTCTACTTATATGTGTACTTACAAACATATATCCAATCAAGTCTTACAGTATTTCACTAACACTTCTTTTTTTCAGAACAAGATCACAGTTTTTCTCTGCAGGTCTCCAATAAAGCACATTCGAAATCACGATAATCTTGACCATGTTTGATCTTTATTTCACGCTGCCACTAGACTCAAGGGACGTATATATGTAGCTTACATGTGTGTGTGTTCTGTTTTAACCACGTTGAATCGCTCACCTCTCTCGCCACTGTTGCCATGGCGATCTTGTTTTGCCGTTGTCGTCATCTAATTTATATAGTCTTTGCCTCTTTTTAGATTAACGGTGTGTGTATAAACCCCAGTGCTAACACAAAACCAAAGAAGCCACACCCCCCGCCATTGAAACGGACTAGGTCGCAAGGTACCCGTAAAATCATGAAAGTGCAAAGCTCCACTTCCATGGAAGATGCTAATGGTGCAGTGGATGCCTTTTTATTTTCTCCGTGTGGTCTGTTACGGAACATGGTGTATCCCTAAACATTTAAGTCACACTCGTGTTATGTCATTATTCGAATCATATTTATTAATATCTAGTTTCGACATTTTTCTGTCTAGATTGTGAATGGCTGCACTGTGAATTGTTTCGTTGTTGATCATTAGTTTTGTCAGTAGGATATAGTATAAATAAAATACAAAAATGTAAATCTATTTGGGTAAAAAGGCTATGTTCAGTTGTATTTGTGTTTTTGCTGTTGATGTAATGTGCGCCTGTTTACAGCTGAAATTATTTTGCATCCATTGTAAATGGTGAATTGTGGGAAAACCATAATTTCAACTACTTCAGAATTATTATTGTGTTTATATTGAGATATGAATAGACAAAAATTGTATTAAATTCCAAAATACCTCTTAATGAAATAGACACTTTATGGAGAAATATTAAAATGA
This sequence comes from Escarpia spicata, assembly GCA_963995525.1. Lineage (NCBI taxonomy): Eukaryota > Metazoa > Annelida > Polychaeta > Sabellida > Siboglinidae > Escarpia > Escarpia spicata. Next base: position 46,079,262 of record OZ023218.1, read on the forward strand.
TGGGTCCTACAATTTGTATTCTTATGTTAGTATTTAGATTAGCTCCACACCCCCATGTGGGATTGTAAAGTTTAGGGCTACACCATCCATGGTAGATCCAGCTGGTTCGCAGCCTTCTTTATGTTGGGGGCAGTATCTGTTCTAGCAGTGTTGGTAGCCTTGTTTGTACGACCAGCCGGTGTTTGTATCTTTGTCAGGCCCACAGTGTTCATTGTGTTTATTTTTGGTGTTCACTCATTGTCGTTCATCGTCAGATTGTTGCCATGAAGACACTAACAATTGCTGACTTGATACATCAGAGTAGAACTCTTCAGTCCGGTGTGGTGGAGGTAGACATGTGAGTGTTTCCTGTCTTGACGGAGTCACCACAGAAAGCAGGAATCTGACAAAATTGATCTTTGTGTAATGGTTTTCCATTTTTAAATCACCTTTAAAGTAATAAAAAAAATTGTTTTAGCAGAATATTGATATAATCAGAATTGCAGATACAGCTGATCTGTTGTAATAATCATGAGAAGTGTGCCAAATTGTTTACCAGTTCATATTCTCAGCCACGACCCAAGCGCCACACAAAGTCTGTGATTGGTCGATAATGCATGCATAGATTCAGTGCCACCTGGTGATAGATGTCGCTGGTGTATCAAGTCACTGTAATCGGCAACACCTGACAGTGAGACAAAGTTGGCACAATGTGTCTCTGATGTTTTGTATTGTATCTATATGTGTACTGTTGTAGCTCTGTCACCCATCTGTGGTTTCTGACCATGTCATTTATTCTTTGTTCAGGGTGCCTTCAAGCCATACAAATCCTGCAAAGTCATGGATTTTCGAAATAAATATCCCATATCTGGAATGTTATGGATTTATATTTTAAAGTCGCGGAAAAGTTGTTGGAAAGTTTTGAAATTTGAAAATGGTGATTGATTTTATTCATGAATTTCCGTTGAACAATAAAATACCCAGGTATTAGTTTCCTTCTTATCCTGATGTGGAAGCCAATAAAATAAGTGCAAAAAACAGACAGGCATGTATAATGCTGATATAATGCATGAATCTGTTTGTTGCCCCTTTAAAAGTGGTTTGATTAATACATCAGATAGACTTCTCTACAGATGTGTATGTTTTACAAGTTCATCATAAACTAGTCATGGCATGTAGCACTCTTGTCTCGCTCTGTGTAGTAGACTCTCTCTTGTAGATGTCATGTGACTTGTGGTTGGCCATGCATGTCATCATTGGCATGATGTCACAATGTTGTCTTCCACTGTGTGGTGTTCCTGTGTGCAGTCTATGTGCATTGGTGTTGTTGTTGTTGTCGTTCTAGTCAAACTTGTGCAGTAGTGATTTAGCTGTTGCATGCAAAATTTAGTTTTTGTTACAGTGTCATTTAAGGTGTGCGTACTTATTACTGAGTCATCTTCATTAGCACTCTGTAATGTGGTTATTTTCTGTGTGTGAAAGTGTTAACGATGCACATAGTGCTTTCATAGATGATTGTGGTTAAGGCAAGTGAATATTTTAGTTGTGTTTTTGGTCAAACAATTTCTTGAAGTGACATTCTTCATTTTACTTCTTAGAAGATTTGTGATGATTTTATGTAGGCGTTTGTGTAATTATATTAGTTCAAGTGCACATTGGTTTAAATGTTCAATTAAAAAATTAGTTTGTAATTATGGAAGTGGTCCCTTGCTCTTTTACATATATCAGGGTTTTCTACCATTTTAATAAATGCCTTGGACACAAACCTTTTCAACAGCTACTTAGTTATCCAGCAGAATAATGTAATAAAATCTTCATTGTCATTTACGCTAGTGTTAACGTGGTACTTTCTAGTTTAGTTTATGTTCCATTGCATTAGCTCCTGTTGTCTCAGCACTTTACATCTGCACAGTAGTTTAGATGTGAACCTTAGAGCACTGTAATCTTAGCTGCAATTACCAGGCCTTGATTTCTTGATTTCAACATGGCTGCTTAGAAACACAGAATGTTCATTATATTTTATTATGATAATATACACCTTGCATCTTGTAATCAAATGTTTCCTTCTCTATTTTAATTATTGTCAATCTGGTGTTGGAAACTATAATTTTTCACAATGCTAATATTCCATTTTGTTATTCCACCGAGTAGCATATCTTGCACACATTGCCTGTATCTGCCATTCTAACGAACATGTTGAACTTGCTGCCTTGCTACAGGAATATGGGGTTGTGTGGACGCCACTGCATGGGCTAGAAATCCTCCATTGGAGATCATATTACAAACAATTATTTTGTAAAATTACTGACGTCCTGCAGAGCTAAGTGTTATACAACTGCAAAGGTCATAATTGTTTTTTAAAGTAAATTATTAGCTTTACCCAATATTCAACAGAATTCTACTGTATTATTTGGGTGATGTCTGTCACTGTCTTTTGGTTGTAACAGGAATGTTAACAAATTAGGTATTTCTTATTGCCCTGTAGACATTTATGCAAGAGAACATTTGTGTGTTGCGGTTATATATTGAACAAACATATATTTACTGTATGTAAAGTAAAGACAAATAGGTTTGTGTAGACTTAGCAGACACAGCCAGTGTTTGATTATTGTAATGCATGACTTTTGTAGTTTAGTGCCTACCTGTTAGATGCTGCTTTAGATAGTGTATGTGCTCAACTGTTGTTTTACCGGTAGTTATGAACTGTTAAATGTGGCTTTGCACAAGCATGTTTGCATATACCATTCTGTCTGCTTGTGAGCATATTATAAACATATACATCTGTAGATGTGTTTTCATCTGTATTATATATATATATCCCAACCTTTTTCTCTGTCCGTGTTCTATTCACATATATGACCTGCGACTATTCACAGGACATATATGAACTGGTGATGTTTTTTACAAAGTGAAAGTGAAACTGCGTCACGTGTCTCCAGTGGTGAAGCTTTCTGTTTCAGTTTCTGCAACACGTTCTAGTGTCCAGTAGCAGTGGTTGTTGTCATCGTCGATGTAGCACTGGTTTCTTTACATCGGTGTTGTTTTTGCAGGGGCTTGCATTGTTGTGTGTAGTATTGTCACTTGGCTTGTCTGCACGCACTGAAAACTACTAGGCATTGTGGTTTTGTATTAGTAATTTACGAAAGTTGTTCAACCAAGGCTGTCTGTTCTATTACCTGGAATGAGCCTAGGGTGGTAATTATTAACAGGAAGTTCATTGAATCGGTTGTCTTTAATGTGTTTAATGTGAAAGGGCCTTCTAGTTAACCCAGCTCGTGTCTGTGATGTTGCTGTTACAGCATGTTTAGAGTTTGAATGTTTTGCTTACAATTTGAACATTTCATGGTTGAAATATTCAAATTGCAAGCACTGATTCATGTTGATTAAATGTAATTTGGCAGTCAGCATTCTTTCAACGTGTTTGTTCCAGTATTGATAACACTATGTTAATTGTTGAAGAACGGACAGCCTTGGTTTAAATTGTTAACCATGACAAATACTTATGTTAACATTGGAAAATTATTTGTAAATGCACACACACCGCACACACCGCACACACCGCACACACCGCACACACCGCACACACCGCACACACCACACCGCACCGCACACACCGCACCGCACACACCGCACACACCGCACACACCGCACACACCGCACACACCGCACACACCGCACACACCGCACACCACACCGCACACACCGCACACACCGCACACACCGCACACACCGCACACACCGCACACACCGCACACACCGCACACCGCACACATCACACACACCACACACACACACACACACACCAACACACACACAAATATTACGTTAATTTGTTAACTACATTTATTAAGCACAGTGTTATCACTGCAACTATTTGTAACTTAGCTAGCATTAATTAAGTTGTATGAAATGTGCATACCATCTCATGTAGTTTAAAACAGCTTGCTCCCACAACACACAATGAATCTCAGTTACTAGAAACATTTACGTAGACAGACCCATGAGTTCCTTTGCTATGTGTATTGTCTGTCATTTGGCGCTGTCTACCTCCAGACAAGACAGATGGGTCGTCATTCTCACGTTCCCGAAGCTCCAGCATCTCGAGTCTAGAGAGCATCAGCAAGGAGGCAATCCAGAGCCTCAACTTTGCTGATGCATACTCGCGAAAAACTGGTTAGTATTTCAATGTCAGCCCTTCTCTTTGTCCATGCTGTCTGGGGTGAGACTGGTGTCGGTACTGGTCCTTGTTTTTTTTTTGCTTTATCTATGATATAACTATAATAATAGTATAATAATATTATTATAATATGTAAAATGTTTATTTCCGTTGCAGCCATAGAGGCTGAACAGTACAATAGGTACATAACATACCTATAATTGGTGTCAAGGAATTTCACATGTTCGCACCATGAATGAAAACAGCATTCAGCCAAGGAAAGTTGTGTGAGGATTTCCTCCACTTTTCTGGGAGCACTGTTGTTTTTATTAATAGATTTTTGACACCTGAAATGAATCTTACTACAATCTAGCTATGGTAGCTGTGTGTGTATTTGGGTATGTCACATAGCTAACTAGTGTAGGTGTGTATGTATATTGGTATGTCACATAGCTAACTAGTGTAGCTGTGTGTAAGTGTGTATGTCACATAGTTAGCTTGTGTAGGTGTGTATGTATATGGGTGTGTCACATAGCTAACTAGTGTAGCTGTGTGTAAGTGTGTATGTCACATAGCTAGCTAGTGCAGGTGTGTATGCATGAGGGTATGTCACAGAGCTAGATAGTGTGGGTGGGTGTGTATGTATGTGTGTATGTCACAGAGTTAGATAGTGTAGGTGTGTATGTATGTGGGTATGTCACAGCTAGCTATTGTAGATGTTTATGTATGTGGGTATGTCACAAAGCTAACTAGTGTAGGTGTTTATGTATGTGGGTATGTCACAGAGCTAACTAGTGTAGGTGTTTATGTATGTGGGTATGTCACAGAGCTAACTAGTGTAGGTGTGTATGTATGTGGGTATGTCACAGCTAGCTATTGTAGATGTTTATGTATGTGGGTATGTCACAGAGCTAACTAGTGTAGGTGTTTATGTATGTGGGTATGTCACAGAGCTAACTAATGTAGGTGTGTATGTATGTGGGTATGTCACAGAGCAAGCTAGTGTAGGTGTGTATGTATGTGGGTATGTCACAGAGCTAACTAGTGTAGGGGTGTATGTATGTGGGTATGTCACAGAGCTAACTAGTGTAGGTGTGTATGTATGTGGGTATGTCACAGAGCTAACTAGTGTAGGGGTGTATGTATGTGGGTATGTCACAGAGCTAACTAGTGTAGGTGTGTATGTATGTGGGTATGTCACAGAGCTAGCTAGTGTAGGTATGTATGTGGGTATGTCACAGAGCTAACTAGTGTAGGTGTGTATGTGTGTGGGTATGTCACAGAGCTAACTAGTGTATGTGTGTATGGGTATGTCACAGAGCTAGCTAGTGTAGGGGTGTATGTATGTGGGTATGTCACAGAGCTAACTAGTGTAGGTGTGTATGTATGTGGGTATGTCACAGAGCTAGCTAGTGTAGGTGTGTATGTATGTGGGTATGTCACAGAGCTAACTAGTGTAGGGGTGTATGTATGTGGGTATGTCACAGAGCTAACTAGTGTAGGGCTGTATGTAGTAGTAGTAGTAGTAGTATTTTATTAGAGTCTCATTCCACGTATACATGCATTAAAATACAAAACAAATAAATATATTACATTCAAAGTTAGCACTGTATACAAAGACCACTCAAAAAGAGTTATGAGAGACTTGTAAAAACTAAAATGTACAAATAAAAACAGTATTAATTTAATAAACATGTGCTATTATTTTGTTGTATTGTGTAATCTTGTGTGCAGTATTTTTTGGAGGATGCTGGCAGTTTTACTTATTATATCGTCATTACTCAATAAATATACAAATTTATCTTGATCATTCATACGGGAAAAAGCTGGATCATTAATTGTTGCATAGCCTATTAGTTCTTTTCGTTCGTTAAAATATAAAGGACATTTCATTAAAACGTGAAACTCATTTTCTATTTCATTTGTGCAATTATAAAACGTCCTAGCTTCAGGTGGGGGGTAATTTCTTTCAAAACGTCCAGTTTCAATTCTGATTGGTGCCACGCCACATCGAAATTTTGCAAGTGCTGATCGATTACTTCTAGGCATAATTTTCTTAACATAATGCTCAGTTACAAATTTTTTTTTGAACTGTTTATAATTCTTAGTTTATTTCTACTACCTTTTATGTATATGGGTATGTCACAGAGCTAGCTAGTATAGGTGTTTATGTATGTGGGTATGTCACAGAGCTAGCTAGTGTAGGGGTGTATGTATATGGGTATGTCACAGAGCTAGCTAGTATAGGTGTTTATGTATGTGGGTATGTCACAGAGCTAGCTAGTGTAGGGGTGTATGTATATGGGTATGTCACAGAGCTAGCTAGTATAGGTGTTTATGTATGTGGGTATGTCACAGAGCTAGCAAGTGTAGGGGTGTATGTATGTGGGTATGTCACAGTTTTCCTCCTACACAGCTCGCACCTCAGGTACAAAACTTTCATGGATTACTCTACAACCCGTCATAAAAAAATATTGCCATCATTTATTTAGAAATTCTTCACTAGTTAAGGGTTCAAAATGTTATGCACATTTTCTGCTATTGTTCTGAATACAAATGAGCAGTTAGGGCCATTTGCATAACTTGCCTAAACGTGAAAAAAATTAGAGGGTAGGCAAATTAGCCATGCCTGTTAACACAAGATGCAGGCCTTCCATGCTACATGACCACGTTGTCCTTTAGCCATGCCTGTTAACACAAGATGCAGGCCTTCCATGCTACATGACCACGTTGTCCTTTAGCCATGCCTGTTAACACAAGATGCAGGCCTTCCATGCTACATGACCACGTTGTCCTTTAGCCATGCCTGTTAACATAAGATGCAGGCCTTCCATGCTACATGACCACATTGTCCTTTAGCCATACCTGTTAACACAAGATGCAGGCCTTACATGCTACATGACCACGTTGTCCTTTAGCCATGCCTGTTAACACAAGATACAGGCCTTCCATGCTACATGACCACATTGTCCTTTAGCCATGCCTGTTAACACAAGATACAGGCCTTCCATGCTACATGACCACGTTGTCCTTTAGCCATGCCTGTTAACATAAGATGCAGGCCTTCCATGCTACATGACCACATTGTCCTTTAGCCATACCTGTTAACACAAGATGCAGGCCTTACATGCTACATGACCACGTTGTCCTTTAACCATGCCTGTTAACACAAGATACAGGCCTTCCATGCTACATGACCACGTTGTCCGTTAGCCATGCCTGTTAACACAAGATGCAGGCCTTCCATGCTACATGACCACGTTGTCCTTTAGCCATGCCTGTTAACATAAGATGCAGGCCTTCCATGCTACATGACCACATTGTCCTTTAGCCATACCTGTTAACACAAGATGCAGGCCTTACATGCTACATGACCACGTTGTCCTTTAGCCATGCCTGTTAACACAAGATACAGGCCTTCCATGCTACATGACCACGTTGTCCTTTAGCCATGCCTGTTAACACAAGATACAGGCCTTCCATGCTACATGACCACGTTGTCCTTTAGCCATGCCTGTTAACACAAGATACAGGCCTTCCATGCTACATGACCACGTTGTCCTTTAGCCATGCCTGTTAACACAAGATGCAGGCCTTCCATGCTACATGACCACGTTGTCCTTTAGCCATGCCTGTTAACACAAGATACAGGCCTTCCATGCTACATGACCACGTTGTCCTTTAGCCATGCCTGTTAATACAAGATACAGGCCTTCCATGCTACATGACCACGTTGTCCTTTAGCCATGCCTGTTAACACAAGATACAGGCCTTCCATGCTACATGACCACGTTGTCCCTTGCAGACACCGTGTCCAGCCCCTGTCTGTGGGTGGGCACAACCCTGGGCTCCGTGCTCGTCATACCCCTTGGTCTACCAGAGGGGGAAGCTCGCAAGTCAAACCCCGTCATTGTTTCGCCCAGTGGTGAGTGCAGCTTGAGTGAAATCAATTTGTCTTTGTCGTAAGTTTAGATAGCCTTTAGGAAACAACAACACTGATATTATGTGGATAGGACTTACTGACAATTCTTCACAAGTCATCATTTTGCTGTGAAGCTTGTTAATGTTTATTAATCTACTGATAATAGGTTTGTTATTTATTCAGTATAAGGGATTTATTGATCTATTTAGTGTAAAAGGTTTATTATATATTTAATGTAAGTTATTTCATTTTTATTTAGGGTAAAAGATTTTGTGTATATATATATATATAATATATGAGTTACTTATTAGGTATCTAATGTAGGAAAGTTATTATTTATTTCATTTAACAGATTTAGAATATATTTAATGTAACAAGTTTGCTATCCGTTTAAGAGGTTTGTTATATATGTAATTTAAATAGATTTATTATATATTTACAGGTTTCTTATCAATCTGTTAAAAAACATTTATTCTTAATCAGATTTAAATAACAGACATATCTATATACTTTTATAATTCATTTTATGTCTATAAACATACAAGATTGAGAACATCAGTAGGACAATGTTGGCTAACAGGCAGTGTTTATTGAGGAAAGGCCTTAATGACATTGTTTATCCAGTGCTTTGAAATAACCAGTGTGTTTTCCTAGGGACAATATTTCGGTTACGAGGGTCCATATTGGCAATGTCATTCCTTGACTGGAACGGGATCCTGATCCCAGCGATGGCCGAACACTGGAGGGACGATACAAAGGATGAAGTGGCCAAGAAAACATACACAAGTGAGCATCTCTCAGATCACATGTCTTACACAATTTGTTCCTGTAACTAGGCTTAAACTAGGCAAGTGTACTTATTCCATAGCAGTGATGATGGCCTTTGTATGTGTCTCCATGATATTTCTGAGCTAAGTTTTTTCGAATCTGGCCACTTTGTTCACTTCATGTGCTCCAGTTCACTCAGCTGTAGGAATGAGTACCTGTGGTGGGTTGTGGTGTTTGAGTAGTCTTTGCATAGTAAGTGCATCATGGCTTAATTGTTACATGAGTAATCAAGATGCTGTTTGATTGAACAGATCTGTCAAGGAGTGAAGCATAAAATGCTCTTGAGTATTCCTATGGCCTGGATACCAAGCGACATAAGACCTTACCTTTACTTTACTTTATGTGTTCTTTATTGACGGCACACATTGGCATGATTTCTTCAGGGCAACAGTCGATGTCAAACATGCGTACGGCGGCCCGCATGTCCCCCACGCTTTCCTCAGACATGAGTTGTGATCGACAGGTGCCAGACAAACAGCTGGCCATCATCTGCTCAGAGAAACAAGCCAGGGTGAGTGGGCTGCCTTGTAGTAGTGGCAACTAGTGCTGATTTTCATAATCAGTTATCAGCATGGCAAAACCAAATCGATGATCAGATGTATAATCTCTTTGAGGACAGCCATTCTAATCAAAGTTTGATCACTAAGTTGCACTACTAGGGACATAAACATACAATATATCTTTCCATAATGTGAGATTACCAAACACACTGTAAACATAGCAGTTTTTTAATGATGTCAGTGGAGTCTTTTTCATAAAATAAAAATGCGTATTGGTAAGTCAATAATCATACATATTTCACTGCAGACATTTTTATATAATTAAAAAGATCATCTGTCACTCAAGATTGTAATTCACTAATTGTTTTATTGATTGGATGATTGGAAGCATGAATCAACCAATTGTTGCCAAAATCATTTAATCAGAAGAACACTAGTTCCGACAGTTAGTTGTCCATATTAGTATAAAAAGTGAGAAAGCATCGTTGATAACAAAGCGACCACCTAGCAGAATTAAAAGACACTATTCTGTTTGTAGGTGATATCACTGCCCTCCCAGTTGTGTGCTTTCAAGGTGAAAGTCACGGAAACGTCAATAGTCACAGCAGCTGATGTTGTCACGATGAAAGGTAGGTTGTTGTTGTTTCAGAGGTTCCCTTTTCTATTTCTGTATATTACACATGGATGCAATGTGCTCTATCCAGTACAGAGATGCATTTATGACTTCATAATTGGACATGCGGTTACGACAGAACTAATTTTGTTGACGTTTCAATGTTTTGATTATGTATTTACAAGTGACCTTGCTAGTGACCTTGTGATATCCCCATCTAAACATCCTCAACACATAATGGACGCTGTGCAATTATTTGTGCTACTGTAATCTGATCTGTGGGTCAAGTAATTCACAAAGATACCGTTTAGTATTGGAATTGTACAAAGCGAGGTTGTCTAGCAGTTAACTAACCAGGTTTCTGGTCTGCTAATCGTGGCATTACAAACATGTCGACCATAAATGAACACGGACAGTCAACGGATGTTCCATCCAACTTTCGTTTTCTGCAATCGACATGCCCTGGCGACTACAACGACGTCGAAGCATTGCCTTCGCCACCTGGTGACTTTATTGGCATTATAAATTATGAAGAGTCTATGTCGTCGAAGTAGTCTCGCTTAACCGACTCTCGCCCGGCTGCGTTACTTCGCCGGGAAACAGAGTCTGGGCGAGAATATGCGTTATGAATGCACGCATCTAGTACCACTCCTACAGTCTCCCATCTCGCAGCGCCTGGATAATCGAGGCTATTGCTACTCAAGAATCCATTTTGCAGGAAATGTTTTGGGTGAGGAGCCAATCAGCATCGTCATCAAGATTTTTAATCCAAAAACAAATTAGGATTTAACATTTCTGTTTATCTCTTGTGTCAATATAACCAAAGTTTCCAATGCGCAGCATTAACTTATGTAAGTTGACTCTTATTTAACTTTTAGTTTTATAGTTAGCCTGCAAGCCAATCATCATCTCTACCCAGATTAAGGGTAAACCAGGATCAGTGTTGTACAGTAGTGTTATCTTCCAGGCAGTAGAACAGGAGCCCTACGGTGCTCCCATCTTGCCGCGCCTAAATAATCAAGACTATCGTCATAGCGATGGTGTTTTAATTTACAATTTTTAAGGTAGTAAAATAAACAACTATTAGTGTCAAAACAAGGGCAAGTGGTGGTCTATACCAGCTTGCCCGGCCATACGTTTTACGTGTCCCGGGCAGTCGGGCAACCTTTAATGTCGAGCCCACACCACACCTTTATTTTTTATTAAAGGGAATAAAAACATCTATTGCTTGAATTCATATTAAATTAGATCCTGCTATATATTTCCATGTCCACCAAGCCAAAAAAATCCCCCAAAATCGAAGAATTAGAAATTCCACATTTTATGCTGTACATCCGGACATTTTCGAATATGCATATTTTTGGCGCGCTTTTCGGGATGCCGAGATGTGACGTCAGAGTTGACTCTGCCGATACAGCGACCGCTTGTTTACATTCATTCTCAGCAATATGACAGCAGAGGTGGCTGTGTAATGCGAATATCATCATGATTCATTGTGCGGCATTCGGTTGTAATGCAAACTCTTCTAAACATAGAGCAACACACAATTTTTTTCGGTTCCCTACGGATCCAGTTTTATTGAAGAAATGGATCGCCAAAATCAAGCGAGCTAATTTCAAGCCGACGAAACACAGCCGGCTTTGCTCCGCTCATTTTGAGAAAAGCTGTTTCGATCGCGATCCGGAGATGTTGGCAACCCTTGGATATCTTGGTGCTCGAATATCGTTGAAAAGCGATGCAGTCCCAACAATATTCCCGGCAGTAGAAGCTGCATTGATGCCGTCAATCCGCAGAAGACAGGCGTCGGCACGGGCAGGATCGACGGCCGCTTTGCCCGAGTCGAAGGCAAGCGGGTCTCGCAAGCGTTGTTCCAGTGCCGCAGGCTCCGCTGCCGCTGTGACTACAGCCGGCTCAGCAACTACACCCATGGCTTCTTTGGGGTACCAGGTTTCTTCGACGACTGGTGAATTTACGAGGTCTGCTTACCGAAAGCGGCAACGAATCAAGGTAATTCTTACATGTTATATCTACTATTATTATTCTGTAGGTCTAGTATAATGCCTGGACTGGACGGTCTCGTGTGTGTCAAGTGTCAAAATAAGTTATTCAACTTATTGTCATTGTATCCCATTGGTTCCAATCATATCACGGAACTCTTCCTAAGTATCTGATATTCTAAATATTGTAGTTATGCACGATACTACTATAATAAATCTACATATACTCAGTTTTGTGGAAAATTTGATAGTGTAATCAAATCGATTCAGGTGACTGTTTTTATCATTATCATGGTTACAGGAATGTAAGGCATTTAATTAATCTATTTAGTTTTACATGCAAATAAGAAATAATTATTTTAATTATACTCGTTGCCGAGTCAGGTTAGTCTGTTATAATGTTTTTTAAACCGTAAGAAGCAATACTTGGATATAGAACATTGCAATGTGAATTTGCAGATGGAAGAATAATTATATTTTCAAATGTATTTAACGTTGAATTTGCATAAATTAATTATTATTTTTCATACATAACATTTGTTGTTTTTTAAATGACAATACTTGGACTTTATGAAAGTGCCATGCATTTTGATCAACATCAAATATATGTACACATAAAGTACCATGCATAAGTTATATATTTAAAACAAAAATTTAAAAATTAGGAAGTGGTCTGTCTCACTCTCATAGTTGGAACCAGTTGCTGGCAATCTCCTCCTCTGACACATGACTCACTAAAGTCTTATGTCATCAATGACTTGCTGAAGAATTATCCCCCATCAGTATTCTCTGTAGAAACAGTTTATTACAGTGTTTGGCACCTGTCTGCTAATCCAGCTAATTGGACTCCTTTGTTGTGACTCCTCCACTTGACTGAGGAACTAAGTGTAGTGTTTGCCCCAGTCAACTGATCAAAGATCAAATCTAATTAATTACCAGTTGACATTGCACTTTGTAGGTCTTTCCTGCTATGAATAACAAATACACCAGCCACCTCCAGCTGGCCCACTGCATTCTCCCTCCAGTTAAAATAGTTATCTGAACCTGATCTACTGGTAATTAAAGCATGCTAGGTGGAAATGGCAGGAACTGGGTAACATGGATGTGACATGTCGGATACTTATTATTACTATAATTAACCCATGCAATTAACCCATGCCTAATATCACCCTGATCACCATTGCAATTGGTAAACCTTGCAGGTAGATGTGATTAATTATTATTAATATTGAATGGTTACCACATTGAACACCCTGTAGATTACAGTATGTATTCATCGAGTTAATAATCTATTATGTTTAAGTTTTCAAAAGTAATGTTTTCAATAAATATAATTCTTACAGTAGATGCAGCTTTCATAACACACACTATTGTAACACACAAGTACTGTTACATTTGTTACTATAGAATTCTTACAGTAGATGCAGCTTTCATAACACACACTATTGTAACACACAAGTACTGTTACATAACACACACTATTGTAACACACAAGTACTGTTACATTTGTTACTATAGAATTCTTACAATAGAGAGCAGCTTTCATAACACACACTATTGTAACACACAAGTACTGTTACATTTGTTACTATAGAATTTTTAATATTTAAATAGTAATTTATTGATTTGTATTTTCATAACTCCAGTGCACAGGTGAATTACATTACAGTGTCATATATTGCTATTGCCTAGTTTCCATTTTATTACAGTTGAATATCGAAGACAATGTACATCATGCAATATATACTATTACATTTGAAGGTATTATCATTACATTTTGAATTGGAACTACAGTATTACCGAGATAAATATTTAGAACAAAAATATAACTATTGTATCTTGTATTATCTACTAACAACGTTTACGGATAGAACATATTTTTCATTTTATGTCTGTATAACATGAATGAATGGAAGACAAAAGAAATGTCACTGCAATTTAATAGATTGCAATCAGTGTAATTACACCTTACTGCTTGGTGCATTGCTAATTACTGGCACAAGTCATGATGTTTTTTTAAACAGAAGCTCAGAAATGTACCAAGGACCATTATTCGGCTCCCACATTATTCATGGGATGGATGTTGGCAATCATAAAACCTGGATAAACTAGTTCAATAGGATACAGAAAGCATAATTAAATTTGTATTTTGATGGGACATATATTAATAAACATGTATATATATTATATGCCAGTTACTATTACATTGTTTCTGTTATTATATTGTGCTTTGTTCAACTTATTGTTACTAATAGGTATTATTATTATTACACCACTCCTGGAGCAGGCTTCCTATTGTGACTATAAAATTGAGTATTGCAGGATTGTTCATGTCTGCAGTCACATATTGTTATGATAGTCACATATTGTTATGATAGTAACTATATCAATGGATAAGGATTCTACTAATGATGTTACAAAATGTCATTAATGAATTTATTTGATTTTTAACTTAATGTTATTAAAAAAATCAAGTAAATTTATCAAATAATAAATATGTTCACATTTGGATGTGGGTTGTTGCCCAGCTACCAAGTGTGAAAATGGTCATTTGTTGTGAAACAATAACAATAAATGCAATGCAAGTTGCAAACCTATCTATTGTATATTTAATAGATGATTAGTTATAACCAAAAATAAAATGTTCACAAGTAATATATTGTCACATTTTCCAGGTAATTGTTTGCATAAAAGTGTAACATAACAAAAGTAACTATGTCTCTGTGTAGATTCTGTAAGCGTAATATCAATTATTTATGATGTTTTTATCATAGAATAAACAATACATACCTTGCAACTTGAAATAAATTTATTAATTTGTATTTTTCACAGCTAGGCAGTCTGTTCACACTTGGAAGCTGGGCAAATGACTAGACAAATGGATGTACTCCTTTCTGACAAGATGGTAAAAGACAGGATTTTGTTTGCTTTTGTCAGAAACCTACAACAATTAATTTGTTTGCAAATTCTATAAGGGTCATTTGTTATTTCAGTTATTTGCTGACATTCTGACAGCAGCTCGAGATAGTCCACCATCGACCAAGAATGGGTCATCTGAAGATACAGCAACTGAATATGACAGCTCTCGTACGGATTCCTGTGATACAGAGGATTCCACACCTGAGTCAGTCACAGCATCCACTCCAAAAAGGAGCAGCAAATGCTTTCAGGTTGACATCAGGCCATCAACTCGCACGAGAAGAGTACAAGCAGTCTGTGCATCAGAGCAGGTTGCTGTGCAGGTGACATCAGCAGTGAGGTCAACGAGTGTGCAGTGCAGTTTGTTGACTGGTCCGATTAGTGACTCGAGTGACTAAAACGGGGAGGAAGTGACATCTGCTGCAGATCCAGAGTATGTTTGCTCTGACAATGAGTCGACTAGTCGTGACAGCAGCAACAGTGACAGCGATGACCATGTCGACCAGTACACTGACACAGAGGAGGGTGTTACAAACAAGACTCCCTTGAGGAAAGATTGCTGCCCTTCCAGGGAGAGGTACTTCTTGGTGGCAGAGTCTTCACTTCGTCATCTTTTCGCACGTTGCCGAAACTGCACTGGCCAAACCAATGTCGTAGTGCAGCAGTTTCTCGGCTCAATGGGAAGTTGCCCTGTAAAGATAATAATTGGTCTGTAGATGTGAAGCTATGCTATTTATTAGCATGTCATAGGTAAAGTGATCAACAAAATGGACTAGATAACTTGTTTATCAATGGGTATTTGCTGAAGCCATATTCTCATCTGCCTGCAGGGGAAATATTCCCATGGGTGTTTTTTGGCTTATAACCATTGTCTGTGCACCGTGTGGTGATTCACATTGTGTTACCAGATCTACACAGTTACCAACATTTGGAATGATTCATCCCAGTAACACTGTGTTATGAAACTTGCTTGATGAATTTGTAATGATTCAATCCAGTAAAACTGTGTTCTGAAACTTGCTTGATGGATTTGTAATAAATATGTCACACAAAAAATGTGATTAAAAATGCTATGTCCTTATGATTTTTATGGACATAGTCGTAGGGCACATATATACCCACTGGTAGCATCTCACATATAAGACCCCTAAGGTTACACTAAACCCCTAGGTCTAGGACATAACCCTTCAGGCTATAACCCATTACCATAATTATTCAATTGTTCTGCATGTTGTTTTAATGTTTATTTTAGTTTATTTTGATTATATAGTAGCTATATTGTTATGTGTCAGACTCAGAGTAATAAAATTATTGTTCCACATAAATGACATAATCTAGAGCTGTCATTATATATGTCATGATATTATGGTCATCTCGCGAACAACTGTCCAACTAAAAAAGTGTGGGTTTTGTCCAGAGGGGTGATATCGTAAGTAGCTATAACGTCCTAAACTCGATCCGCATAAACCAGACAACCATGCTTACGACGTTCGACGGTTCGTAACTTTGTGAAGTTTGTCTTTGACAAGTCTGTTTACAATTACTTCGTCCGATGACCTACTTAGCTACAACCTCTAGCTAACTCTCTGTACAGCTTTGACACCGCATTTTATAATATAACGTCGTACTAAAACGATATCAGTGTTGTTGTCGAAGTTTTCACACCATATGTGTCATTATAATGAAGTTGCAGCTTACTAGTCGGTGTTGCATGAGCGAACATTCACATTGTGACTGTCCGACTCCGCATCATCTTCTTCGCTACCGTCGCTGAAATGCTCGGAAAGAGCGGAATCAGACGAATCATCCGCTGTAACCGTTCCCGCTAGTGGCTCAAAATCGTATGATTTCACTTGAAACTCTGGGAAACTCCCACTAGCCATGATGTTACAAGAGAATGGAGAGAACAACAATGGCGATGCATAGATGTCAACAAAGCCGAGAGTCATCTTTGACGTCACGATACCACGTGATCGCCTAGCTCATTAAATTTCAACTTTCTGCGGGAATCTCTACACAGACGGGTTTAAAATAGAATTTTGTCTACAAACGTATTTTTCTGTATTTTTTTAATGTTGTCAAATGTTACATACAATGTTAATCTTTGTGTACACATGGAAAACGGATTTTAGCTAATGCCTTGTTTTTATTCCCTTTAAGGGTCCATAGCACTATTAGGGAACATACTGTATGTTATGGAATAGACATAATTTGATTGTTCATACATATTTTCTGTGATTGTTCCAAAGAGCGCCTGTCAGTTAGGGACATTTTACATTCCTAAACATTTACATTATAACAAATATCAGTATGAATACTTTGGAAAACCATATTCTCAGCATCTGTGTGTATCTAGCACCCTCCAAAGGACGGGCCTTTTTGCTAGTTAATACAAATCACTGTAATGTATTTTCTAATAATGCGTTGTGTCTTCTTACCTTGTAGACAGCGTGTGTTTAGCATGCTATGTGGCCAACGGTCACCTCATCACCTTCAGCCTGCCCAGTCTACGGCCACTGCTGGATGTAGACTATCTCCCTCAAGCGGATCTCCGGTCAGTGTACATTACAATCTCAGGTAGTCATGTTCAGCATGATGTGTAACTATCTACAGATGTTATGCATTTGCAAAATAATTTTTCACTCAGCACATTAGGTAATGTTGTCAACAAAAATATGTTTAACATTTTGTTTGAAAAAGTTAAATGTTTGCCATCAGTTGCATGAAAACAGTAAACAAGTCTGTGCATGCGAACTGTTGTACTACAGTGTAAGTGTATTATCAACCTTGCAATTGGTTTATGCATGCGAACTGTTGTACTACAGTGTAAGTGTATTATCAACCTTGCAACTAGTCTATGCATGCGAACTGTTGTACTACAGTGTAAGTGTATTATCAACCTTGCAACTGGTTTATGCATGCGAACTGTTGTACTACAGTGTAAGTGTATTATCAACCTTGCAACTGGTTTATGCATGCGAACTGTTGTACTACAGTGTAAGTGTATTATCAACCTTGCAACTGGTTTATGCATGCGAACTGTTGTACTACAGTGTAAGTGTATTATCAACCTTGCAACTGGTTTATGCATGCGAACTGTTGTACTACAGTGTAAGTGTATTATCAACCTTGCAACTGGTTTATGCATGCGAACTGTTGTACTACAGTGTAAGTGTATTATCAACCTTGCAACTGGTTTATGCATGCGAACTGTTGTACTACAGTGTAAGTGTATTATCAACCTTGCAACTGGTTTATGCATGCGAACTGTTGTACTACAGTGTAAGTGTATTATCAACCTTGCAACTGGTTTATGCATGCGAACTGTTGTACTACAGTGTAAGTGTATTATCAACCTTGCAACTGGTTTATGCATGCGAACTGTTGTACTACAGTGTAAGTGTATTATCAACCTTGCAACTGGTTTATGCATGCGAACTGTTGTACTACAGTGTAAGTGTATTATCAACCTTGCAACTGGTTTATGCATGTGAACTGTTGTACTACAGTGTAAGTGTATTATCAACCTTGCAACTGGTCTATGCATGCGAACTGTTGTACTACAGTGTAAGTGTATTATCAACCTTGCAACTAGTTTATGCATGCGAACTGTTGTACTACAGTGTAAGTGTATTATCAACCTTGCAACTGGTTTATGCATGCGAACTGTTGTACTACAGTGTAAGTGTATTACCAACCTTACAACTGGTCTATGCATGCGAACTGTTGTACTACAGTGTAAGTGTATTATCAACCTTGCGACTGGTTTATGCATGCGAACTGTTGTACTACAGTGTAAGTGTATTACCAACCTTGCGACTGGTCTATGCATGCGAACTGTTGTACTACAGTGTAAGTGTATTATCAACCTTGCAACTGGTTTATGCATGCGAACTGTTGTACTACAGTGTAAGTGTATTATCAACCTTGCAACTGGTTTATGCATGCGAACTGTTGTACTAAAGTGTAAGTGTATTATCAACCTTGCGACTGGTCTATGCATGCGAACTGTTGTACTACAGTGTAAGTGTATTATTAACCTTGCAACTGGTCTATGCATGTGAACTGTTGTACCACAGTGTAAGTGTATTATCAACCTTGCAACTGGTTTATGCATGCGAACTGTTGTACTACAGTGTAAGTGTATTATCAACCTTGCAACTGGTCTATGCATGTGAACTGTTGTACCACAGTGTAAGTGTATTATCAACCTTGCAACTGGTCTATGCATGTGAACTGTTGTACTACAGTGTAAGTGTATTATCAACCTTGCAACTGGTCTATGCATGTGAACTGTTGTACCACAGTGTAAGTGTATTATCAACCTTGCAACTGGTTACGTAGAATACTACTATACAGTTTACATGTAGTTGACGTTACATGTTCTAAACAGACTTTGTTTCTTTCTCCTTAGGATGGTCAAGACGTTTTGCTTCAGCAGTTTTGGCCACGCTCTCTACTTTTGTTCTCCAACAGAGGTGCAGAAACTCACTCTTGCAGCCGATGTCTGGTGAGTGGAAGATTAACTATACCATAAACTGTAACTAAGACATTTCCAGACAGTTTTTCAATTTGGTCTGCGTTTTTGTTAAGGAGTTTTGAATATTTTTGCTTCAATCTCTCGATTACTATATATGTCATTTCCACCATTGCCGTTATTACAGTACTGCTTTTAAATTATAACACTACAGTCTTAACAGAAAATGTTACCCTTATCTTAAATGTGAACATTATAAATGTGTCTGCAATTTAGAGAATAATGTTTTTTCTTTATGCTACATGTCTTGCAACTCGGGGTTTCAGGACATATGAAGTAGTGGAGACTGGAGAGTATTGTTGGCAAACTGATCATTATACAAAGCAGTGAAGCAAACATCTTTCTGGCACCTTTATTGAATTAAATTCTTGTTTAGGAGAAAGTAGAAACGTATTGCTTGTCAATATCAGTATCATGTGCACATTATTAATAGTAAATCTAAATTTGTTGTTTATTATTAGTAACTAACAAATATCAAACCACAGGACTATATCCCTCATTAGCCATGCGAGCAAAATTATGCTAAAAATCATAATGAAGAGAATCACACAAAAATTAGAATGTGAAGTCAACAGAACACAAGCTGGTTTCCGGACTGGAAGAGGAACAAGAGATCACATTTTCAACCTGAAGATGTTAATTCAGAAATGCAGAGAATTCAGATTCAGACTGTTTATTACCAAGTAGCATTTAAAATGTACGAGGAATTCTTGGTGTTGTGGCGTCAACATACATGCACGCTTGTCTCCCCTGCCCCCCATCATGCACACGCAAAATATACAATCAGAAACATTATGAAACTATGCTAAGACTAGTATAAATTTAAACCAAGGCCAACTGCCAACATATTTTAAGACCGTCGTACATCTATTGACATAAAGTGAACTTGATAACATAATATTAATACCGTCTGAACATTACCTAAAAAGTTAAAAAGTATACATGTAGTTAAATAAATAATAAATAAATGTATAAATAAATTAGCTGACGATATAAAAACTAAGCTGACAGTTAATAAGTATGTACATACATGTAGTCAAGTTAATAAATAATAAATAAATAATACAAATAAATAAATAACTAAAAAAATAATAAATAAATAATTTAGCATGGCAACATATAATCTAAACCAACTGAAAACAGTATCATGGCATCTCGCGGTTCAAATGACTCACAGCCTGTGGATAAAAACTATTTTAAAATCTAGTGGTCCTTGTCTTAATACTTCTATAGCGCTTGCCAGAGTGAAGAAGTTCAAAGAGATGGTTGGCTGGGTGGGTAGTATCCCGTACAATGCTCTTGGATTTTCATGCACAGCGAGCATGGTAAATAAATTCAATGCATGGCAACTAGCGCCGAATGATTCTAGATGCGCCCTTCACGATAACTTCTAGCCGTTGTTTCTCCTGAGATATGCTGATGACACAGCGTTAATATCCGATACAAAAGAAGGATTGGATAAACTGATAACTACTATTAAAGAGCACAGCGAGATGAAAGGATTGAAACTAAAGTAGATGGCGAGGAAATAGAACGAGTGGAAAGTTTTGAATATCTGGGGTCACTGATAGAAGCGGATGGAAATGGGACGAAAGAGATCAAGCGGAGGTTGGCAATGGCGAGTAAAAAGTTGACGGAGATGAAGAAGCTGTGGAAAGCAACGAACAAAGATATGAAACTACGAATTATCCGAGTCTGCATATTTCCAACGGCTACATATGGATGCAAAACCTGGACTCTTAATAAGAACTTTACTAAACGTATAAATGCATTTGAAAACAAGTGTTATAGAAAGATATTACAAGTTTCGTGGACTGAACAAGAACTAACGAATCCATCGCAGATGAGCTTGGTGTTATACACGGGACTTTATTGAACTTTGTAAAGAAACAGAAACTAAGTTATTTCGGCCATGTGAAACAGCATCAGTCTCTAGAGAGACTAATAATGGAAGGAAAAGTGGAAGGCAGCAGAAGCAGAGAAAGACCTAGGAGACAATGGGGGAAGGACATAGAGGAATGGATGGGAGCAGACGTCTGGCGAGTGGGGAGACTGGCAAACGGAAGAGCTCTCTATAGACAATCCATCAAGGCTGCAACGTCCAGAAATGGATTAGCAAACCCAAGAAGAACAAATATATTAGCACTGCAAAATGAAATACAGTCATAGTTCAAAATATTGTTCTTTTCCATAATAATTAACAATTTAATTAGAGAATTTGTACATTTTATATAATTTTTTTCTATTTCTGATAGTAACTGATCATGCTATATATCATCAAATGAATTTCATAACTTAACACCATACATAGATATACACTTTGCCTTTAAAGTTATAAATGCATTTACATGATCCAATTTATATTATTTTTGGTGTTTTATATACAGTGTGGTGTGTTTTTTTAATGTTATCAGGCAACAATTTATGTATGCTTTTTAACATTCTGATGATGCCATTATAGCGACAGTCTGAATGAGATGCTGGGGGAACTGTTCATTCCATGTGAGACCCCAGAACGCCCTCAACAGGGATTCTTCAAGAACCTATTCGCTGGCAGAACAGCCATACTAGACAGGGAGGAACTCTGTGAGTATTCTTCAAAGTTCCACCTTCATTTCCTATCTGTTCGGCCATGTATGTTAACATGTGTTCGGCCATGTGTGTTAACATCTGTTTGGCCATGTGTGTCAACATATGTTCAGCTATGTATGTCAACATGTTTTCAGCCATTAATGTCAACATCTGTTTTGTAATGTATGTCAATATCTTGTCAGCCTTGTATGTCAACATATGTTCAGCCATGTGTGTTGATACTTGTCTTACCATGCATGTCATCTTGACTGTTGTTCTCCAATGCATTTGCTCTCGAGTTAGTTGGATAGAACTGTGATGATAACATTCTGACATTTAGACGTTCGTTGATATTCACTTCTCGAGTAGGAATTAACTAAGTTGGTCATACATCCCGACATTAATTGTATTTAGATCTTTATTTAATGGAAGTATGCTCATATGGCGAGTTTAACACCACCTAAAATGTTCACTGTGTAAATGCATCTATCCTCCACATGCAGCATCCTTAAAGGCCAGCGTAATATCTTATATAAGCTTGTGAACAATCAGACATCCTGCACCGCATTCATCATGGCCACTAGTAAGAATGCATGCTGTGCACTGTTTAAAGATCCTTCTAAACAAAATTAGTAATCGTAATCAAACTTTTGTTTAGGAAACAGTGAACCCCTTTCTATGAAACAAGTCTTGTCTTCTTGTTTTAGTATTTGCATGTCCCTTCACAGGAATACGATACAGATATTATGAAATGCATGGTTTGACTTCTGTTGCAGTTGGTGAGAGCAGTGGCAAGGCTTCGAAGGGTGTTGCCAAGTATAGTGCTGGAGCAGGGATGGCTCAAGCAGAGCAGAGAGCTGGTGGTGCGATGTCTGAGATAGCCAAGGCCAAACAGGTGGGTTGTCCTCTCCTCTAGCCAGACCTCTAAAGAACATGTATTGTAAGCTTACCCTGGGGCCTGGGCAGACAGTATATCTCTGTAGTTGTTGCCAAAATCAGGGACAAACTCACCATCACTTAAAATTCTTCTGAGACTAACTATGGATTCCATATAACATATTTGATCAAGAGAACCTTTGCTGATAAGATTAAGAGAATGTTTTAAACAACTGTGAATTATTAATATAATTTAAAGATGAGAAACAAACTCTCCACCACTTAAAAGTCACCTGAGACTAACTATACCTTCCATATGACACATTAGATTAAGAAACACAGCAGAAACAAATAAATAATAGATTTCCACCTGTTCGAAACAACTGTAAATTATTAATAGAGTTTAAATGTGATCTGAGGGATCCTAAAAGGAGAGGCTTCCTCATGTACGTTCTGGTGTTGTTTCAGGCCGCGATAGAAAGAGGGGAGAAGCTTGGAGACCTTGACGATCGGACGGTGGCAATGCGCACTGAGGCGGAACTATATGCAGAAAACACACATAAACTCATGATGAAATACCGTGACAAGAAATGGTACCAGTTCTAGAAATGGTACCGTGACAAGAAATGGTACCAGTTCTAGAAATGGTACCGTGACAAGAAATGGTACCAGTTCTAGAAATGGTGCCGATGCCGACTTTACATTGGCATGTACATTGACATTGTGTTTGCGTCGAGCAGTGTTGACATCTTGTCTGTATTGCATTGGCCAGCCAGCCATTGTGCCAGCCTTCCATTGACATTGCATTGGCAGTGCCGGCAATATCGGCGTATTGACATCAACGATATTAGAATTAGAACAAACATGAGGTTTGACTCTGGTGACTTTGACATCCTGCAGTACAGTTGTGGCTTTGACAGTTGCTGTTGTCGCTACATATGTCGGTTTGACGCGGAAGATGTGAATGACAATGCATCATTATCAGTGATTGATCCACAGGTGTTGGTATCTATGACAGTTGGAACAAGTAAGAAATCACACGGCAAGAAGATGTTGACACAACATGGCCACAAGTTGGCAACAACGGTCTCGATTGAGGAATAAGAGTGAATGATTCTGCTGAAACAGGTGCTGCTCAAATTAACAAAGCGCTTACTTTCATCAGAACTGTTTAACAGATTGAGTGGACGAAGCATTTTATTGGTCAGTTTCCATTGTCCTGACAGTGGTCATCTGTTCTAAATGAGGAGTTACTGGACAAGCTTAGTCCAGATTCTGGTCTCAGATAGTGTGAGCCTAGTTCACGTTTTGAAGCATTCTTTTGAAAAACTGTTGGCAAGTTTTATTAGTGAGTGTCGCCACCCACTGGCATTATCTGTGAAGGAGCCTGTCGTTGGCTTCAGGGGGTGTTTGTGTGATCGCTGAAGGCTATCATGTACACATGACTGTGTCCTGCTGAATTCTGTGACTTTCCATCACGTACGAGTTATTGCACCACATCGACATCTCAACGTGAATGCGAAATACAAAGAAGAATGCCAACTTAGAAGGTTGGACTCCACGAGTCGTGGTAATGTGACAGTAGTTGGTTTACCCAGCTACGAGAAAGGCACTGTATTACTGATGCATCTACATGCCTTGTTACTGTTAGATAGCATTGCCTGGCGCTTTCCCAAGTGCTTTGCATTGCTTTATCTATGGCACAGAAATGTCAACAATTTTAGCAGTGGATCGCATGGAGTAAGCAAGCTGTACTTTACAATTATTTTCAAATGTGGAGAATCTTATTTATAATTATGTATATAATGTGTGGCACTTGTCATATTGCCTGCGGATTGTAAATGTGTATATTTGATTGAATGGTGCAGGTAAGAGACAAGGACGATAAGCCAGACAGTTGTGTCCAAACATGACAAGAGGAATACATGAGTGAGATTAGACTGATGACCAGTATGCTATGTACATTTGCTCTTAAAGTATAATCTCTTTCGGTTTGATAGTTCTTACTTATCTTAGATGATAATGACGATGACATGATCCCACTGTATTGGAATCATAGTCGTGTGGTCATTGACACTGGTGCAAGAACAGACGTTGACACAACAGTGCAAGAAAACTGCAGTTGTAAGTAAACATAATGGTTTTGTATTTTATCAAGCATCACTTCTTGTGTCACGTGAAATCTTATGGAAAGATTCCGTCATGATTTAACGTAACTCTTGAGTATTGCTCCATCTCGTAACATATGCATCAACTAGATCCTTTGCAGGTTTAAACCAACTATTTGCTTCACTTTCATGTAAGTCTCCATAAATATATGTAACATAGTTAGCCGTGTTTATAAGATTGCGTGGCTGCAATCTATTGTACAAACATGTGTACTGTGCATTATGGCTGTTTGCTTCGTAGATTTGAGAATGCATACAAATGTCATGTACGTAACCATTCCTATGTGTACATAAGTGACAGTGTAGTTAAATGACAGTTGCCCTTATTTCAGGTCTGCATTGGTTGGCATGGGGCATGCATTGTCTTGGGGCATGCATGCCTTGTTAGTTTAACGGCAGTTTGCCGCGAAGTGGTGACAATGTGCAATACTACTGATCACTTTTACTCAACCATAACCGGATATTAGTTGTTGTCATGGCAGCACGTATTGCAAAACTGTATTGTCGGTCTTCTGTAGCAGAATCAAGAGGAATCTCATCGACAGAGGAGGTCTGTGGCTCAATTTAGTTTCTGCATTTTGGGGGAAATCGCGTAATATATCGGTTTTCTGTATATGGTTATTTAATGTGTGATGTGAATTTCTACAGGTAATGGCAGTTGTGGTGACCACGAGAATTTCTTCCAGTTTACATTTTAATGTGTTGATTCCCGGAGAGACAGTTTTCTCCCATGGTGGTAGACAGGCAAAATTACACATATATGTTGACAAGGAAGGGTTTGGCTTATGGAGAGACCAACATTGCATTGCCTGCCTCTGTTAGCATCACAAATATTAAAAAATATCATGCAGGTAGCTTATACACAGCGTGTAATTCCAATAGTTGATTATCTTTGGTTGTTTACTTTCTTATATTCAACTCGTCCATTTGTTGTTCTGAAACTACTGTGTACCCTGTGTTCCTTCACATTCCTTAAATTGTTTCTGTTGGGGTTTATGTAACAATTTAATACTATAAAATGTCAGTTTGGTCTCCTTTTAATCTTGTCTAGTGTTGTCACATGCCCAGTGGGACATGTTTGGAAATTGATCCAAACCACAGAAAAGACTGAAATACTGTACCTTTAGGTAAGGTTCTTGGGGCACCTCTTTCTTTTGTTATTTGGAGGACAGCCAACTATAATTCCTGTGGATACACTGATGTGATTTGTTTAAAGAACAGTATGTTGCCAGTACGATTACACATACAGATCAAATCAACTATCTGTGTATTTTTCTCATCAACATTTTGATAGGGTCACTACTTTCAAAATTACATTTGTATTTAGCAGATATACATTAGCCAAATTTATGTAGGCATTTCTCTGTTTGGTATTTTGGTGTGTGTGCATGCATGCGTGTTGTGTGTGCATACGTGCACGTATGAGCGAGAGCAAGAGTGAGAGAGCAAGCATCGGAGACAGCAAGAATGGAAACATTGTTGGATCTTATGTGAAAATGTGTAATTCAGTGTTGATGGCATTTTTGTGTCTCTCTTGTTTCTTTGGTTGCTTGCGGTTAGGGAATCCACAGAAGCTTACATATTCTCCACCTGTGTGTAGTCTTATTTCCTCTGGTATAATCAACAGTTAGAAGACACATGGTTGTTTAATGTACCATACTCTAATCTCCTGCCAATCCGCAAAGTCACACTGGAAATCTCCACATTTGTACCCATAGTTTAAGAGATGACTGTAGGCTGCTGGACCAATAGTTGCTGAAGTCTGATTAGCATAAACCACATTGACCCAAACTTATAGCATCAAAACCATGACGGCAAAGCAATAAGAAATGGCATAAGAAAATCATAATTTATGTGATGGCATAGATAAGTGTGATGCTCCAGTATGTATGTATGTGTATATATATATATATATATATAATATATACACATATATATGTATGTATGTATATAGTTATTATGCTATACTGTGTTATAAGGGATAGGTGTATAGATTATTTAAATTGTTCTTGTACATAGTATAAGTATACAAAGCCAATAAAGAACATTTGTATCGTAGCGAGGTGATAACGTATAGCCAACATTAGACTGAATGCACATTTAATGTGTTCTGGTGATCTGTTATGAATCCTTTTGTGATGTCACTGCTAGTCAAACGCTGGCATACTCTGTGAACACTTTTCATTCCAGTCATTCTTTGCGATGTGGTATGGAAGAGATGCACATTCAGGCTCTGTTCATCAACAAGTTTTTTTTTTTTGGCACAGGTGGTTGTATGTAGAAGTTGGTTTATGTCCGCCGATTGGAGTGCGGCAGAATGGCGTACGTTGTTTGTGATATATAACATCGGAAGGCAAACAGAGAGATGCCTGCTTTATTCCAACTGCCTGATGTGACTAATTGTAGGCATCATTCCGTAGCTGGCGACCAGAAGCAGCAGCAACAACAACAAACAGCAGTTATTTTGTTTGTGACCGATGCAACACACAGTACGATCTATGTCAGCACCTGCACGCACACGTAGAAAATGTACATACGATTCTACGCTGCATTACGAGTATGCATACAAGCAAGACAAGTCTATCTCAGACAGAATATAGACTTCTCAAGTATAGTCACATCAAACAAGATATGTGCATGCACACATGCTCACACTTAGAAATAAATTTTCAGATTGATTGTAGAGTCGTAATATGGCTGTTATCTTTCCACCCAGTAAGGTGAATAATCCGTGCGTGCACCTGTTCTAAATGTTGTACTTTGGGAATCAGTTACTCCCGCCATTCAAAGAAAATGGAGCTACATATTAAGTAGTTGTCGATGCGGCAAGCAGAACTCGCTGAAATCACCACGTGCATGTTTAGAAGCGCTTGGTGATTCTGTACGACTGCAGCGATCGTGTCCACCGTAGTCTTGGTGACTTCATGTATGTATCTCGCAGTCAGTTGTGTGTGCTTTAGCTGCACAGAAGGCACTTGTACAAATGAGCGTGAGTAGGGCGTGCAGGAAACTTGTGATGATTAAGGTGAGAATACTGAACTTGTAAATGATTAAATAAAACATGGACTATAATACGAACGTGTTTCTAGTTTCTTATGTGTCTTCTTGGTGTATGTGTGCTTTTAACCATGTGTGTGGTTTGTTGTTAGAGTTATTGCATATTAACGATATATCAACAATGAAGAAATGTTCCGTTTCCTCTTATGACGTGCACGCACCATACACACGCACGCACACACGATCAGCGTCCAGTAGTTCATTCATCCCTATCTAGGAGTATGTATCAACAATGCAGTGCGGAATTGCAGCGTCAAAGGGAAATCAAATCCTTCGATTAATTAGGCGAAATATAGCGTATAAGAAAAAAGAATTAATAGTACCGCTGTACAAAACAATAGTGAGGCCTCATTTAGAATATTGTATACAAGCATGGAGGCCATATCGCAAGAAGGACATAGATATGCTAGAAAGAGTACAGACGAGAGCGACTAAAATGATACCAAATCTGAGGGATCTTAGTTACGAAATACGCCTAAAAGAATGTGGTTTAACAACACTAGAGACCAGGAGATTGAGAGGAGATCACATAGAAGTGTTTAAAATATTGAATGGTTATGAAAATATTGATAGAAACATTTTTTTCTCAGTTAAGAAAGATAGAAGGACCAGAGGACATGAAGCTACATTAGTAAAAGAGCAGTGTAGATTAGATATAAGAAAGTTCTCATTCTCACAAAGGACTGTAAATGAATGGAACAGATTATCTCCTGATTGTGTTGGTGCTAGTAGCGTGAATATGTTTAAAAATAAAATCGACACACACCTTAAAAAGGCGGGATACATGTAGATAAAAAGTATTGGACTCTCGATAAGCCAAAAGGCTTCCTTGTCCAACTGCCATCCAGAGTAATTTTCTGGATGGCAATCTTGTTAAACAAATATCTCAACAAATATAGAACAACTAATAACCAGACGAACAGACACCTCACGATATCCCACAAAGCTATCCAAGGTTATATATCCTTGCCTGTCGGAAACCTCATCCAGCCCATCCAACGACTATCACGGCATCTAAACAGCAAAGTATCAACACCATCTACAGCAAGAACTGTTACACATTTCGTAATTCCCCCGTACAATAAAAGACTGGAATTTCTTACCAAATGCAACATTACAGAACCACAGAAATTCGATCAAACAAGCTTTAATACACGATTAATTTGCATGCGCACCCAATCCTGACCGTATTACTCCACAGGATTGTTGACCAGTATATTCAATCAAGATCAAGAATAAGACGATCAAGATAATTGAAAAATGACCACTCCATAGGCATAGCCTAGCCTGAAAGTAAAACACGTCATTCTATGCTTGATTCGTCAATTGTTGCTTGCGGACACTATGGCGACACACTGTGACTTTTCTTTACGTCCGAATTTTTACTCGTTGATTTTTTTTACGACGACGTCATAAAACGCATAAACTCCAAGGCAGAAGAGCTGAAGAACACTGAAGAACTCTGGACCAAGTTTAAGACTTCACTGTTGGAAGCCATCCAAAAATTCATCCCACACAAGATAGCACGCATAAAAGAAAGCAAGCCTTGGGTCAGCCCAGCACTCCGCAAGCTCATCAAGAGACGAGACCAGGTATTCAAGAAGATGAGGAAACATGGCACAGAAGAACTGAAGACCAAGACACGGCAACTGAGAAGAGATGTCCAACGCCAACTCCGTAGGGCATATAGGACCTACCTGAACAACTTGTTCACATATGAGGATCAAGAAGCAAACCAGGCTACAAGGAACAAACGCTTCTGGTCCTTTATGAAGCATCAGAAGTTCACCAACTGTGGCATCGCTCCCCTGAAAATGGAAGGAAAATTGGTATCGGACCCAACAGCACAGGCCGACATCCTCAACAGGCAATTCCAGTCGGTGTTCAATGAGGGCAGGTGCTATACCTATGAAGAATTCCAGGTCAAGTGCAACATGGGCTCATCACATGATTTCCTGGTTCTCGATAACATCCAAATCTCAGTTGGGGGGTGCGGAAACTTCTCCAATATATGCAGCCCAAAAAAGCAAGTGGCCCCGATACTATTAGCCCCAGAATCCTCAAAGAGCTGGCAACCGAAGTGGCTCCAATCCTGACAGCTATATACCAGTCCTCCATCAACACCGGAGTAGTCCCATCTGACTGGAAAGTTGCCCACGTGACACCGGTCTTCAAAAAGGGAGAACAGTATGATCCATCCAACTACAGACCAGTGTCACTCACAAGTGTGCCATACACATTGATGGAGCACATCGTCACCAGTGTCATCATGAACCATCTTGAGAAGCATAAAATCCTGTGTGACCAGCAACATGGATTCAGGAAGAACAAATCCTGTGAGACTCAGCTCTTAGAACTTACTGACGAACTCTATACAAACATGGAGAAAGGCGAGCAGACGGACATCCTAATATTGGACTTCGCGAAAGCCTTTGATAAGGTCAACCACAGTCTGCTCCTGCACAAGCTCCATCACTATGGCATACAGGGTACCACCAATGCATGGATCACCAACTTCCTCAGAAACCGGAGACAAGCAGTGGTCGTGGAGGGCACTAGATCCAGCTTCATTGATGTCCGTTCAGGAGTACCCCAGGACTCCGTCCTGGCCCCCTGCTTGTTCTTAGCATACATCAACGACTTGCCTGAGAACCTGACGTCACCAGCCAGACTGTTTGCTGATGACAGCAGTGTACACCGTGGTAAAGGCACTGAAAGACCATGAGCAACTACACCAAGACCTCCAGCGACTTGCCGAGTGGGAGAAGAACTGGGACATGGCCTTCCACCCAGAGAAGTGCACCACACTGCCTTTCACCAGAGCCAGCTAGGAAGGTCCTGAAGCACCCCTACCAGCTCCATGGACACACACTTGAGACCACAGACTCCGCAAAGTACCTTGGCGTCACCATCAACAAGGACTTGGGCTGGAACACCCACATCGACAACATCTGTGCAAGAGCCAATAAGACCTTAGGCTTCTTGCGGAGGAACTTGAAAATAGGGTAGACTTCCATCAAGCAGACAGCCTATAAGTTCGTCGTAAGGCCCATCCTAGAGTATGCCTCAACGGTATGGGACCCCCATACCCAAAGCGCCATAAACAAAATTGAGGCTGTACAACGAAGAGCTGCCAGGTGTGTCCTTAGACGCTACCACAACATCTCTAGCATCAAGGACATGCTTGAGGAACTGCAGTGGCCCTCTCTAGAACAACGCCGCTAATTAGCTCGACTGATCATGCTGTATAGAATTCACACCAACCAAGTCAGTGCCACTGGACTGAAAAGAAAGCTGAAGCCACCATCACCACGCCAACGACGCGGCCACAGCCATCAGTTCTCACAGCCGCAGGGTCGCACCCAGTACCATCAGCACTCGTTCCTGCCCAGAACCATCAGGAAATGGAAAGACCTTCCAGTCCTAGTAGTGGAGGCCAACACAGTCGACACTTTTGTTTCACTCTGTTGTGAAATTTAAATAGTTTATTAATTTAAGCAAGATTTGGACTGTTTAGAGTACCCAACCTAAGACCTTAAGAGGGGCGAAAAAGTGCTGCCATCTCACGGCGCCTGCATAATCGAGGCTATACCGTTATTGGGCCTTAGTGTCTTTAGCCGGTCACACTTTTGCCGTTTATGTTGTTTCGAATTTTGTCGCTGAGAAAGAACAAGAAGTTTGTAACAACCAATATCTAGTGACGGTAGTGGTACGAGCCAACCAGATGCCAGTAATGGATGGTGCTGGAGATGCAACGGATGTTAGACCATCCAAGGTAGGCCTACAACAATATTCCCAGTCTGGCACAGTTTCATAAATGTGACAGTCAACTATCACACTCCCGGTCCCAGTCACATACTACTAGCCTAATGACATTTGAGTCAGTGTCTCGTATTGCGGTTATTATCACTGACGCGACAGCAAATTGTTAAGCTACTTTCATTTTGTTATAACTTATATGTCCAGTTTCCCCAAAAAGTTTAGAAATTGGGTTGTAACTAATACAAATAAATGATCATAAATAATTACATTTTCTTACTGCACTTATTATCTGAGACTTATAGAACTTTATATTTATAAACTAAAAGCAAGACACATTATTTATCATATTTAAATGTAATATGAATACCTTTGGATTACTTTTGTAACTTTGTTATGAGAGTTACTTGAAGTCACACTTGTCTAGCAGGGGTAAGACTACATTTAGGATTCGTCTGTCATTACCGAGTTAAAGAGTGCCCTTGAAAATAGCGTTTTGGTGTGACTGGGAAATCTTTCTTGGATCAAAAAGTATCTCACTAGCTGCAATTTCACTTTCAGGTTTTTCACCGAGTTTTTCAAAGTTTATAAACTTAAGGTTCATAAACTTATCCAGTGAAATATTTCCACATTGTTCACTGCTTTTACTTGCTTTATTAAGTATATCCCAGTTTTCTGCAGGCTTGCTATGTTTTAGGTTGCGCAAGTTTTCATGTAACTGTATGGTAGCATTTTTTTATTTGTTTTATAAAGCATTTATACCCACTAATCAATTCTCTTAACTCTGCATTAGCTTCGTCATTTTTCATTTTCTTTAGTCTACCTTTTGCTCTCAAATAATCTGTCCTCTTAGTTTTAAACAAAGACATAATCTGGCATAATTTGCTAAGTCTTTGTAGCAGCACATTTGTACTTCCAGTGTATCATTGCAACATAACATACATATTGTGTGCCACATTTGAATGTCATGCATGTAATATTTCCATGCAATCCATTTGCATATATAATATAAAACTTCAACAGCCATTTTCTTCATTTTCACTTTTTGACCCTTACCATGTTCAATGCTCCATAACTTTGCCAATTTTTGTAGCAGTCATAATTTTTGAAACCGTGTTAAGCACCCTACCCAACCTTTACAAGGATGTAAGAAAATAATGTTACAATTTTTCTGACTTATCACTCATTTGGTCAGCTGGGGTCACATATCAATGTATTAGTCCAAAGGACTTCAGGGCCTCTTGGCCCTTTTTTCAAAAACTGTTCAGCAACTTTTTTTAAATTTTGCATAGATGTATCTTAGAATGCTGCCACTATACACAAGAAATCTGTATTTGATTTAATTATTCTGAGGGCACCTCAGGGGCCCCCAAAGTGCAAAAGTTGTACATTATCTAGTGATGTGGTTTGGAGAAGGGCCCTTGAGAACACCCCAACAGCAGATGTTGTGTATTGTGCCAGAAACTGCCCTGTCCACACTCCACTCTGCATTGTTCCATTGAGACCTGATATCATTCTAGTGTCATCAGCATATAGTAGGACATACATTTTCAAGAAAATGTCTACATCATCATCACTAAGGTTGTTGTAAATTTCATCAGCTGCCATGTCAAGTCCCTTATAATTATGACTAACAGTGTTCAAAATTCAGGTAAATAGCACATAACAAAGGAGACAAGTTTTCGTCTTGCTGTACCTGTACATCACATGAGAAGAAGGCTGACACAGCCTGGCCTCTTAGTTTTACACATAAAGACATAATCTGGCGTAACATGATAAGTTTTTGTAGCAGCACATTTGTACTTCCAGTGTATCATTGCAACATAACATACATACATACTGTGTGCCACATTTGAATGTCATGCATGTAATATTTCCATGCAATCCATTTGCATATATAATATAAAAATTCAACAGCCGTTTTCTTCATTTTCACTTTTTGACCCTTACTATGTTCAATGCTCCATAACTTCGCCAATTTTTGTAGCAGTCATAATTTTTGAAACCGTGTAAAGCACTCTACCCAACCTTTACAAGAATGTAAGAAAACAATGTTACAATTTTTCCGACTTATCACTCATTTGGTCAGTCGGGTTCACATATCGACGTATTAGTCCAAAGGACTTCAGGGCGTCTTGGCCCATTTTGTCTTGGAAAGACCTATTTTCAACTACCCCAGCTGTTTCAAATAGGTGTTTGAAATTACAGTTGAAACATAATAAGTTGCATTAATCAGTGATATTTGGCTCTGATAACTGTCATATATGTCCGGGAATTGAAACTATGCAAAATGTGAGGTACGGATGAACGGATATATTTGTGATGCTAGACACACAGTACAGCAAGGCTTGGCGTGAAGGTTTTTAGCCACTTACCCACCAAGTGACCCTGACAATCTATTAACCCGACCATAATTTTTACTTGCCCAGCCATTTTTAATGAGATGATGTAGTTATCATGCATTGTACACAGGTGGATTGCTGGAATATATAAAAAAACAGTGTACATTTCCTGTTTTCATAGTTAGCTAGACACAATAAAAAATGCCACTCTGAAAGTTTTAATTTTAAAGATGTTGGACAGTAATGTATTTTCTTGCTGAAAATAAAGAATTTGTAATGTCTTGTTCTAAGGTTATAGCACTTTTGTTAGAACTATAAAATTGAGTTTACCTTTAGTGTGTATAGTTTGAAAAATAACATTTGAATTAGTTAGTAGTTAGTTAGTTAGTAGATAAAATGTCTGGATGTGACTGTCATGTAGAACGTTACTATCATTACAGACCAGTCCTTCATTCCTGCACGCCAACTCAACAAGTCATACGTGGGTATTCAGTGCATTTGCTGAACTAATAGGTAAGTTTCAGATCAATTAATGTTAGAACCTTCACGTGAATACAGTTGTACATATATTTCTATGTTTATGTCAACTTTCCATGTTCTCTCTAAAATCATGTTGCTGAGAAATTCAGTGGTCGAATGCTAAATGTCGATTCAGCAATTGGCTTTGGCAAGTTACCAGATGTAATTATCAAAGTAACTTGTTTTGACCTGGCCTAAACCAGTTGAGGAAGCATCTGTAAATGACCATTTGTGACTACGGAAAAAAATATGTTGAAAAAACTACACATGATAGAGAATTGAAATCTTCACCAGTTATTCTGTGGAGTGTTACAGGTACAATGTCTTAGCTTTATTTTAAGGGTTTGTAAACAACTGTCAACTAATTAGGGAATTAAAAAAATCTTCCCCTGAACGGTGCAATACACTATGGTTATAAAACATGTGAAGTCAGAGCCCAAAATCACCTTATTGAGCAAAGTAACATACCACCAAACAAGTTATTGCAATAGTATGATGGTACCGTGCCACACGCTTGTAACGAACACGGATACAACAAATTGATGGATATAATGAAACAATTTCTTATGTACAGATTTTTTCCCTATCTTTTCCATTATAAGCATTCATGCATATTACAAACATGGGTATAACAAATTCACGGTTATTGCGAACACCTTTTCCCGAGCAAATTTTGCCGTATAACAGATTTCTGTCCAACTGAAAATTGCCCCTTTGTTCGCAAATACTTCCCGCCCGTGACCTGGAAGCCATGCTGTGGCCGCACAGAACGCCAGTGCCAAAGTACCGTAGTTACTTTAGGACCAGCGGTTACCCTTAATTTATGAAAGCGTCTACTTCGTTGCAGACAATGCCTACGATCCTGATGTTGCAGCAACCGAGTTGACAATAGACAAGAAAATAATTAAGACCATGCCTGTGCTGGCATTCCTAGATAATGGCAAAGGCATGGTTGCAGAGAAACTCTACAAGATGTTGAGGTATGTTCACTTCTTCATTTGCAGTCATGCCCTAGAGCCGCGTAAAGTTTATTTTTTATACAAAGCATTTCTCCAACTTGGAGACCTAAATTTTAATATAAATCAGATAGCCCTGTTCTACACCTAAATTACTCATTTTCTGTAGTGCTTTTTTCCACCAGTTGATGATTATTGCATGTACTGACTTTGAGATTTTACAGAAAGTAACGTGTATAATTTCATAATATCACTAGAATATCAATGTATGAAGGATGAGTTGTACAATTTATCATAACAACTTAAATCAGTCAGCGAATTTCTGTCGGTCCCGCTAGCTCAGTTGGTGAAGGCGTTGGTTCCTTGGCATTTATTTTGCAATCGGGCGACGCCGGTTCAATCCCGACACCAAACCATTGATTTTTTTTAGTAATTATTTATTCGCCACAAAAACGAAAATATGGTAATTATATATAACAATGTTTCTAAATTTTATTTATCCAGACAGATCACCATTTGTTTTCACATATATAATTACAATATATTACCGTACAATATATATATACAATTAATACATTCTATATCCACTACATTATATTTGTTTGAATAAATACAATTTAGAAACATCATTATATAATTCCCATATAGTACTACACAAATTTAAAAAATATTTACAAACAGTGCATCATAGTATAACAATTATTTGGTTTATATTACTTGGTGAAAACATAAACAAAAAAAGTGTTTAAAAAATCAATGGTTTGGTGTCGGGATCAAACCGGCGTTGCCCGATTACAAAATAAATGCCAAGGAACCAACGCCTTTACCAAATGAGCTAGCAGGACCGACAGAAATTCGCTGACTGATTTAAGTCGTTATGATAAATTGTACAACTCCTTCATACATCGATATTCTAGTGATATTATAAGATTATACACTTATACACGTTACTTTCTGCAGCTGGATACAATATATGTTTGTTATGTGTGTTTATTGGTGTAGATTATCTCCCGTTGATTGCATCCGATATAATTATTCTAAAAAAGAGCCCAAGTCGACTTGTAGGTCCATTCGCATTAATTATTTTGAATAAAATTGGATTCATGTGGAACTGTAAGATAACTGCTTGTTCCTCTATGATGACTAGTGTTTGTATTACATCGGAATATCGCGTAATAACTCATTTTGACGTTCGTTTCGATCCAAAAGCTATCCTTGTAAATATGCTCTGAATGCATGGAAAGGGTCGGCCTGATGCGACTATGGGTCATATGTGACGTCACATCTCGGCATACCGAAAATCACGCCAAAAATATGCATATTCGAAAATGTCCGGATGCATAGCATAACATGTGGAATTTCTAATTCATTTAATTTTTGATTTTTTTTGGCTTGGACATGGAAATATATAGCAGGATGTAATATAATATGAATTCAAGCCATAGATGTTTTTATTCCCTTTAACTGTAATTACCCACAGGTTTTATGTACCTCTGATGTTGGTTTTCTTAGCATTTTGGTGTGATAGAAATGCAAACTGTAGCCATTTACAATGTTTAATTGTCAATTGCGTTTCAGCTTGGGGTACTGCGAAAAAGTGGAAGTCAAAGGTCATAAACCCATTGGTCAATATGGCAACGGATTCAAATCAGGCTCGATGCGTCTTGGGCTTGATGCATTGGTGTTCACGAAGTCAAATGGAACAATGAGCATTGGCTTTCTGTCTCAGACATACCTCAAGAAAATCAAGGCAGACACCGTACTCGTGCCAATAGTTACTTGGGATGCCAAGACGAGTATCCTTTCTGCTTTACATATCTTAGTTGCAGACTTTTTTTGGTGCCTGGAAGTCAGTGCAGTACAGATTTGTTGCCAAATGTGTACCTTTCACTGCTTGGGGGTTTTGTTAAAAAATATTCATGTTTCAACATTGATTGTTTTGCTTTGAAGCAATATTTCTGTTCTTTTAAGTGAAGTTTGAACTTTGAATGCCAGAAACATAGATATAGTACTGTTACATATTAATCTGTTTTCTTGTACATTTCACAATCAGTTGTAGCCTTTGTAAAATGGGAAATTGACTGAGATATGAGAGAAAGATTAATATATTGAAACCACGAGTGTGATGTCTCTTCTCACCGTTATTTAGCTTCATACCATTGAGAGAAAACAAAATAGAAAACTACTTGGCTACAAGTTAAGTGACCTGACTCAATGTTATCATCACCAAATGTTCCTTACACATCATACATAAGAAGCTGCTGCTTTTCTGCAATTTCCACATCGGTTTCTAGTACATCGTATGTTGCGTGTTTGTCCTTAAGACGATGTTCTAGAACGTATCATTGAGTCCGTGGGCAGCAGCGGGAGTTTGAAGGCATTGACAACATACTCTCTGTTCAACTCAGAGGATGAACTACTGGAGCAGTTTATTCCCTTTAACAAAGGCACAATGATACTCATCTACAACTTGAAGAGGTGCGAGTATCTTCCTAGTAGATACAACAGTGCATGTGTACCTGTGTGCATTATTTTAAAGGCCATTCATACAGACCTGTATGAAATTCTGCTCTGGCCATATAAGATTTATATGTAATTTTTGCTGAATCGCAAAATTAAACTAACCGGCATAATTCTACATGTAATGGTAGTCCAAAATAAATCTTGTTTTTGAATTGTATTAGCTTGTGCTTGTAGGAATAAGAGAGTGGCTGTATGACCATGTTCAGTGATATTCATTGACCGCACCGTTGTCTGAAGACGTAGATAGTTCATTTGGTTTTTTTAATACTTATAACTGCAACAAAATGTTGTTGAAGCATTTCTAACTTTTATTCATGAGTACTGGTAGATAAACTTGAATGTCCTGTTTGGACACCAGTTGATAAAATACTATCAAACTGCCAACACACTAGTGTGAAGGAAGAAACTATCAAAGTAATAATAGAATTGGAAAAAGAATTACCTAGGTGTTTTATTATGACAATAGTCACTGGTATTCTACTGGAATACTTTGGCCTACTAGTAGTCATATATGCCAACAACTTGTAATTTTATACCTATCCTAGAAACGCATGCACAAACATGACTATGTTGTTTACCACAGAGGGAGTGCAGGCCGATTGGAGATTGACTTTGAGTCAAATCCGAGAGACTTCCTAAACTCAGCCCATCAGGAGCTGGACTTTGCCACTGAAGTTCGTCCGGTGGCAGAATACATGCCAGAGTACAGGCGATCACTGCGGGTTTGTAGAATTCAAACAGCTGCTCACAGGAGATATTATGTATGCCAAAGTTCACAAAAGTATTGTGGTCATTTTGTTTGTTTCGTGGCAGTGTGTATGATTGCCGTCTGTTACTATGGCTGCATTGATACCTGAAGCCACAACATGGTGGTCTTTGAGTTATTTAAGTCAATAGGTGTATCATGATACATAATGATACAGTTGTAAGACACTTGTTTAGTGACATATTGTTATATTACACATCATTTGATAATTATGAACAGCCCTTAACCTAAAATTTTATTTCTTTGCTAAAGGGGTCTTTGAAATGATTGAACAATTAAATTTGCAACTTTGCTGAAAATGTTTGTTGGTGACTCTTTGCAGGAATACTGCAGCATCCTGTTCCTTCGACCTCGCATGAAGATCATCCTATGTGGTGAGAAAGTAAAGACAAAACTTGTCTCAAAGAGTCTATCAAAGACAGAGAAAGACGTCTACAAGCCCACCTGGCTCGTATCCTTTGTACTGCATATCATGTAGGAATCTGTTAGTTTGTATTTAGGTTGTTGCCATAGGTTAAATATATTATATATATATATATACACACACACTATAATCATTGTATTACACATGCATGCCTTAATTAGCATACTCCCCTCTTTTTAGCAGCAACTGACGTCATCACTGTGCAAACCTTGACTGTTGAATCTATCAGTGTAATTTAATTTTTACCAATGTCACACTAGATTCAGAGCTCAATGACGAAACTATATTGAAAGGTCCACCAAGATTATCGGAGGTGTTCTGGTAACCTGTTACTCGTGGGTGAGATGCAATGCTGATGCATAAATCGCCTGCCAGTCATGTCTGCTGAGATGGCTGTACACAGGAATCAAAGAAAATGGGTGCACTCCCCTGTACTCTTATTGGAACACAACATTTGACATATTTCTGCATCTCAACTATTTCTTACTTATAAGTATCTACCATAGTTAGTTGAATTCGGCCCATCTTAACTTTTGCTATGGACAAATGACAGTTTTGACAATTGCGTGTGGCAAAACAGTGCCACCATTGTGAATGAACAAAATGAGATACTTAACAGCTGCCCAGGAGAAGCCAGTGAGGATCACGTTTGGGTTTGGCATGTCACAGGAAGACTACGGCATTCTGATGTATCACCGCAACCGACTCATCAAAGCTTACGAGAAAGTTGGCTATCAGAAACACCAGGTACGTGAGTCGGTGGTGTCTCTTTGGTAGTAACTGAATCAGGCCGGGGGTAATAGTAATATGTAATAGTAACAGTAACGATTACAAATATTGAAGTAATAGTAATATATAGTGAGCAAAAGTTCAATGTAATAGTAATTGACCTATTACTTTTATATTACTATTGAACATTTAAACCAAATTTTAACTACAAAACAATTCCATTTTATTAGTTTGTAGATTCCACCATTTTCTCCTGGTTTATGGTTGTTCCCCGTTGTCCACTTCAGCATGGTCCTAATGAAGTTTTACATAGCAAGACTAAACTAAGACTAAATTAACTAAAGGGATTAAACTGGGCTTTCACTGCTTTGAAGCCAGTTCTGCCAAGTGCCAAGTTGCCAAGAAAGAAGCCTATGGGTTTAGTGACTGCCTCCATGGTGCACACAATTGAGCCTAAACTACAGTGGGTGTGAAAAACATCCTGATGTATTTGTACTTGAGCCAATAATTAACTGTCCACCAAGCACCAGTAGAGCAGTGTGGTTTAATTAGACTGTAATATAATCCGCCAAGTTATGTGGCATTGACTATTGCTTTGGTCTTTCATTCCAGTATGGTATTTAAACATAAAATGGAACATATATGTTCTATCCTTAGTCAACGTACTTGTAGCAGTAGATTGTACTAAATATGGTATATACTATATAGGTATAGTTTGTTGTAAATACTTATGAATTTTTTATACTTTCCTAATGATGATGAAAGTACTTGATATTCTCAAATATTTTTACAATACTTTGGGCATGGGTATCAATAAAAGGCAAGCTAGAGTTTTTTATTCACATGTCTTGTTTAGCTTCTTGAGACTGTGAGTCAAACACTTGTACTTATTGTATTTATGCATACAGTGTATTATATCATAAAATGTTTCGATGAAAAATGTAATTGTAATAGTAATTGCATCAAATGTAATAGTAATAAGAAGAATTCAGCATGCAGTTGTAATAGGAAGGAAACAAAGTAATAGTAATATATTACATTGCAATGTAATTGAGCCCAGGCATGGAGTGGATGCCAGTACTGTGCTGGGATGATATTGTTCTATGATACGGTGAAACACTGGGTTTTGGACCCAAATTATAGTGATCGCAAAGTGTTCGTATTCATAATGCATATTTGCTGTTGGTCCTTATATCATGTGTGTCTTTACTGATTAAAGTAAGAGTGACATTAACAGGGACCCATTTTAACATCATTTTGGAAACTTCATTTCTATATTTTTATGTCTACCAAGTATGTACTTCAATGAATTCTCGCTGAAATAGCAAATGCCAAATAAAATTGTGTCCTACAAGATTCCCATAATTGATGCAGCTAAGTCCCTCAAGTTTAGTTCTTTTATGGTAATACATACATTTCATATGTGTATTATTCTTACAAAAAAAGCAATGATAAATTTTGTTCTTGTTCAAGTAAGTGGACAAGTAATTTGTTTCATGTGTTGTTTGGTCATTCTTGTCAGATTTACAACTTTCTGTAAGTGAATTTAATCAGTTAGACAAGTTAGACCATGATTGTTCTTGTGGAGACCATCCATTTATATTATTCCGATGCTAGATCATACACAGTCTTATAATGTGGTGCCATAATCTATGGTGTGTTTGAGATAGGAATTATCTCTTAAGAACATGTTTATGTTCTTTCCTAATATTTTAACGATCAACTCAGTCTTCATCTGACGAGTGTTTAAATGATTAACGCTAAAATGCATATGTTTGGGCTATTTGCAATGTCTTATTTGCCTACTTGCGTAGTCTTAATAAATGTTCAGTTAGTGTGTCATTCATAGTAACCAACTAACTGCATTCATTTGGATGAGTCTTTGTTGCAGTTCAACGTTCAAGCCGTCGGTGTTGTTGGCATTGTGCAGTGTGATTTCCTCGAACCAATTCACAACAAACAAGACTTCAACAAGACGGACAGATACAAGTTAGTTAATTTGATCTCGGAGAATATCTTGACAAAAAAGGGTATTTTCAGAATTCAAATTTTTTAGTGCTTTGCAAATAGAAATGTGCTGGTCAGTGTAGATAGCTTCACATAACTTTCCTGCTGACTTTAGCTATTTAAGATTTTAGTCTCAATTTTCTCTGGAATGTTGCCCTTATTGTTCATACTAACCATTAATTGCACTTCAATAGAATCTGTATCAATATAAAAAATTCACAGCTTTCTCCAGTTTATTTTAGTTATCTACCAAAAAAATAATGCAAACACCACATAACTATAATCTGTGTGTTTGTTTAGTTGTTGACGCTTTGCGCCATCTAGCAGATAATAGTGTGCACAAGCAGACTGTCTACTTTGTTGCAGTTCGTTCATCAGCGCGATTAGCCAGAAACTTAATGACTACTGGAATGAGAAGAAGCAGTGTCCACAGGGCTCAACAAGGGAAAGGTATCTAACATTGTCAAGTCCATGGCTACTATTTGTCGCCAATGTCACATACTCTAATGCATATTAGCTTAGTGCATGTATTCGCACACTGCATGTTTTCGGACACGCTAAAAATGTGCAGAAATAATTATTTTTCTGTACTCTATTTTTTTTGACAGATTATTTTTTGTGTCTGCATAAAACAGTTCATGAAGACTGTGGGAATTTGGGCGGTGTCCTTTTTTTTGCGCTGTGTGTTTTCGGAAAGCTAATGATTTAATTATTTTAGCTGTCTGAATACATAGACATTATGGTAATTAAGTACATCATTGTTTCTTGTTTGCTGCACCACATTATATGCTTTTTGGTTACAATTATGTTTACTTATTCTTTTTTTACTGAATATTACATAAATAATTGGGTTGCACATCAAATTTAGAACATCTTAAATATGTATAAATTTGTGTACTTTCATTTCAGCAGTCAACCGGAGCAACTGCCTGATTGGACGTGGGCCCAGTGCGACAACTGTCTCAGTTGGCGCCGCCTACCAGGCAACGTTGACAGTGAGACTCTTCCTAACAAATGGTTTTGCTACATGAACCCTGACCCGACACACAAGTAAGTCCCTGTTGCTGACTTTTCTCTCTCTGAAACTTGCAGTTGTTAATGTACATATATTGTAGTTATTATAGATGCTAGACTGGACTGTGAGAAGCTTTACTAGACTACATGCACTCAGACCTGAAAGGAGATACCATTAGAATGATCCAAGGAGGTGAATGGCTGTAGAAAGAGGTGAGTGGACATGAGACCTTGGAAGGAGATACCATTACAGTGATCCAAGGAGGTGAATGGCTATAGAAAGAGGTGAGTGGACATGAGACCTTGGAAGGAGATACCATTACAGTGATCCAAGGAGGTGAATGGCTATAGAATGAGGTGAGTGGACATGAGACCTTGGAAGGAGATACCATTAGAATGATCCAAGGAGGTGAATGGCTATAGAAAGAGGTGAGTGGACATGGGACCTTGGAAGGAGGTACCATTACAATGATCCAAGGAGGTGAATGGCTATAGAAAGAGGTGAGTGGACATGAGACCTTGGAAGGAGATACCATTAGAATGATCCAGGGAGGTGAATGACTGTAGAAAGAGGTGAGTGGACATGAGACCTTGGAAGGAGATACCATTACAATGATCCAAGGAGGTGAATGGCTATAGAAAGAGGTGAGTGGACATGAGACCTTGGAAGGAGATACCATTAGAATGATCCAAGGAGGTGAATGACTGTAGAAAGAGGTGAGTGGACATGAGACCTTGGAAGGAGATACCATTACAATGATCCAAGGAGGTGAATGGCTATAGAAAGAGGTGAGTGGACATGAAACCTTGGAAGGAGATACCATTAGAATGATCCAAGGAGGTGAATGGCTATAGAAAGAGGTGAGTGGACATGAGACCTTGGAAGGAGA
Organism: Escarpia spicata; assembly: GCA_963995525.1. NCBI lineage: Eukaryota > Metazoa > Annelida > Polychaeta > Sabellida > Siboglinidae > Escarpia > Escarpia spicata. The sequence continues at coordinate 46,123,314 of OZ023218.1, forward strand.
TACCATTACAATGATCCAAGGAGGTGAATGACTGTAGAAAGAGGTGAGTGGACATGAGACTTTGGAAGGAGATACCATTACAATGATCCAAGGAGGTGAATGACTGTAGAAAGAGGTGAGTGGACATGAGACTTTGGAAGGAGATACCATTACAATGATCCAAGGAGGTGAATGACTGTAGAAAGAGGTGAGTGGACATGAGACCTTGGAAGGAGATACCATTACAATGATCCAAGGAGGTGAATGACTGTAGAAAGAGGTGAGTGGACATGTGACCTTGGAATGAGATACCATTACAATGATCCAAGGAGGTGAATGACTGTAGAAAGAGGTGAGTGGACGTGAGACCTTGGGAGGAGATACCGTTGGTGGTGGTTATTTATATATGAATAGTCTGCACTTTAATTGCAGCGTGGCTGAATCGTTCCAAGAGAAGTCGAGATGGTGTTCTATTGAACAGGTCTGCCAGGCCGTAAAGTGTAAAGTGCCTTGAACAGTCTTGAGGACTGAATACTGCGCTGTATAAGAACTTACCTTTACTTAATGTTCGGACATCTAAAAAATTTCAACTGTCTGAAAACACAGTATAAACCATTTGTTTTTTGTGTCCAAAAAACTTAGTGTCCAAATACTTACCATCATTACAAACTGTATGTGTTGAGACGTGTAAAATGTAATAACTGTCTGAAAGCAAACAGCACAAAAAATAATAACTGTGTATTTTGAGGGTGTCCTAAAACATACAGCGTGTGAGTACATACAGTGACTTACAGTCAGTATGGTGATACGATGATTATGTTGTAGTCGCTGTGATATCAGTGAAGAACCGGAAGATGAAGATGAGTTGATGCAGCCGACATACAAGAAGACGTACAAGAGGAAACAGTAAGTCAGTGCTGACACCTAGTGGAACGTGATGGTTTAGTGATTAGAGCGTCAGCCTCTAAATTGAGACATTCCATGTTCGAATCCTGTGCTGTTATTTCAAACCATGGACAGTTTATTCACTCTACATTGCTCCAGGTCACTCAGCTGTATGAATGAGTACCTGGCTATAAACAGTTGTGGATATTTGAGTGCATAGTCATCGCGCTGTGATTGCAGCATGGCGGAATGCTTCCCAGAGAAGTCGAGATGATGTTCAATTGAATAGATCTGCCAGGAAGTAAAGTAGGAAGCACTTTGAGCAGTCCAACGGACAGGACACTTTGCTACACTTTGAGCAGTCCAACGGACAGGACACTGCTACACTTTGAGCAGTCCAATGGACAGAACACTGCTACACTTTGAGCAGTCCAACGGACAGGACACTGCTACACTTTGAGCAGTCCAACGGACAGGACACTGTGCTACACTTTGAGCAGTCCAACGGACAGGACACTGTGCTACACTTTGAGCAGTCCAACGGACAGGACACTGTGCTACACTTTGAGCAGTCCAACGGACAGGACACTGCTACACTTTGAGCAGTCCAACGGACAGGACACTGTGCTACACTTTGAGCAGTCCAACAGACAGGACACTGTGCTACACTTTGACCAGTCCAAAGGACAGGACACTGTGCTACACTTTGAGCAGTCCAACGGACAGGACACTGTGCTACACTTTGAGCAGTCCAACGGACAGGACACTGTGCTACACTTTGAGCAGTCCAACGGACAGGACACTGTGCTACACTTTGAGCAGTCCAACGGACAGGACACTGTGCTACACTTTGAGCAGTCCAACGGACAGGACACTGTGCTACACTTTGAGCAGTCCAACGGACAGGACACTGTGCTACACTTTGACCAGTCCAACGGACAGGACACTGTGCTACACTTTGAGCAGTCCAACGGACAGGACACTGTGCTACACTTTGAGCAGTCCAACGGACAGGACACTGTGCTACACTTTGAGCAGTCCAACGGACAGGACACTGTGCTACACTTTGACCAGTCCAACGGACAGGACACTGTGCTACACTTTGAGCAGTCCAACGGACAGGACACTGTGCTACACTTTGACCAGTCCAACGGACAGGACACTGTGCTACACTTTGACCAGTCCAACGGACAGGACACTGTGCTACACTTTGACCAGTCCAACGGACAGGACACTGTGCTACACTTTGAGCAGTCCAACGGACAGGACACTGTGCTACACTTTGAGCAGTCCAACGGACAGGACACTGTGCTACACTTTGAGCAGTCCAACGGACAGGACACTGTGCTACACTTTGACCAGTCCAACGGACAGGACACTGTGCTACACTTTGACCAGTCCAACGGACAGGACACTGTGCTACACTTTGACCAGTCCAACGGACAGTACACTGTGCTACACTTTTACCAGTCCAACGGACAGGACACTGTGCTACACTTTTACCAGTCCAATGGACAGGACACTGTGAAACTTTTTTCCTACGCTGTCATCTGCCACTCCAGAAGTCTGCTGTCTGATGGAAGAAGCTAGCAAATAAAGATTTTATAAGACTTAAATCATTTTATTTTTGGACTTCTGGCTGAGTGTCTCTCAGTGCAACACTTGCAGTGTCAGAACCTGGCAAGCGTAAGTTCGATAAAAGTTAGTAAGTCAATAAAAAACAAAATGTGCCCTGCTAGGTTTTTCCACTGGAAAACAGAAGCGTATGAATTAGAGACACATAGCACATTATTTCTAGAAATTACAAGTTTTCTTTGCTATATCTCCCTAATGATTTCTGTGTTACTGTCCTGCTAAAACCTGAGTTTGTGTCGCTGTTAGTTTTGGCCAGCAGTGATCACTGCATGTCACTGTTTTCTAATGGAAGTTTCTAAACTGACATAAGTTGAGCTGTGATTGAATGTTTGTTATTACTTTCTTTTTTTAGGGAGCAAGAACGACGAAGGAAAGCTGATGAACAAAAGGTTTGTGCGAGCTATATTTTAAAAATTCCATTCTGAGATTGTCCATCTTTTAAATATACATATCCAATGAATCAACGTTTCCCATACGCTACATTTTTCTTTCCTCAACACACTGTCAAATTTATTCACGTAATATGCAATTTTTAAATAAAACAGTGCATAAAACAAAAAATGACATTAGCTTGTCAAATGTTTATTGTTCTGCTAGCCGGACCTGGCATCCAGTAATTTTGTAAAAGCAATTTATCGAATAGCATATCAAATGCCAAAGTAACATGTGTGGCACCCGCAGCAAATATGTTCAGATAAATGCCAAAGTAACATGTATGGCATCCGTAGCAAATATGTTCAGATAAATGCCAAAGTAACATGTATGGCACCCGCAGCAAATATGTTCAGATAAATGCCAAAGTAACATGTATGGCACCCGCAACAAATATGTTCAGATAAATGCCAAAGTAACATGTATGGCACCCGCAGCAAAAAAAATTCAGATAAATGCCAAAGTAACATGTATGGCACCCGCAGCAAATATGTTCAGATAAATGCCAAAGTAACATGTATGGCACCCGCAGCAAATATGTTCAGATAAATCAATATTGTTCACATTGTACAAAACACTTTCTTAAAAACATTTAAAATAGAAATAATGCAACTTTAATGGAGTATGGTGCTGTTTGTTTCATCGTTAAATTGGGCCATGGAATCATTATGCAACAGAATGTGGAAGTCTGTATATCAAAAACCGTACAATATATTGCAATCAATTTGATATGAAAAAACCCTAAGTGATAAGATAAAATGTATGGTAGAAAAATAGAGGACTATGTCATACAAGACTGAGGGATGGGAGACTCCTACTAAGACTGACTTTTGTCGCTGTTGTAGGAGCCACCCTACAAGTTAATTTCAGCGATTATTTAACATATATAAAAGATGAAAATCCATAGTAAATTTACTGCAAAATCAATACAAGATAAATGTGCATATGCCCACATACTAAAAATACAAACTGTCAGTTTTTAAATTAAGTAATTTATAACCAGGAGTAGTTGACGCAACCGTTCCCGTGTCTGCCTACAGAAAGATTATCTACTTACTGCGGTTATCGTTATGCAAATTGATTATTATGTCATATCCGACTTTCTTTTCATGTACATTTAATACGCTACAAATTTGGTCAAGATAGGACAAGTAGTTTTTAAGATATGACAGTTAAATATTAAAATATGATATTTCACAAGCTGTCTGCCGTGTCCAACATACAAGTACCACATTCCTTGTGTTATGCGTACAGTTTATTTAACAAATATTTGAGACTCGGAGATATATCAAATTTTGCATTTAAATATGCAGTTCCATTTTTGGTCATTCCTGGGGTACCTGGATACAGACGTCTCAGCAGGTGCGATTTATTCATCCAAATATGAGCATCTGCCAACAGGATACCAGAACACTGTAGACTGATAATTCAGATGGACCTCTTGGTGTTTTTCATCTAGTGTGACATTGGTAGATGTTAAATTACGATGATGGATTCAACAATGAAGGTTGGCATTGGAGATCGCTGTCAGAGTGGCAGATGCTGCTAAAAGGGGTTGGGCGCTAATTAGGGCATGTACGCTTAATAGAATGAACACAGCACCTGACACGACCTTGTTGTGTCTGCCTCCAGCATGAGGTGCAACGTCTGGTGCAGTCTCGGCTCCAGGAGAAGGCTCGCTACCGTAAAGAACTGGAGGAGGCACAAAGACGCGAGCAACAGCAGAAAGAGATCATCGCTCAGCTGAGTCGACAGAAGGCAGAGATCGCCATGCAGCAGCTGAAGCTACGACAGAAGATGGCTGCCGACGAACACTGGCTGCAGTCCCGGCGGGAAAAGGTGGGTGGAGAGATTGTGGTTAAGTCTGCTTGGGTAAGAGACGGCGTCAGTTGATTTTAAACGGGGCAAAATTAACTTACCTTGTTGACAGTTTGTTTAAAGTTTGGTCAGGGTTGTTTAATTTAATTTAATCACTTCAAAAATTAGTGATTTATGACTTTCAATTTATTTGCTGATTTATGTGAATTTTAACACAAATAATGATTTCTTTACAAACAAAGTTAATGTTGTTTTTAATACAAAATCACAGTTGTTCCTTTTGTGGTCATGACATTTGCACCTGTAGTAAGATTGATTGTAATTAGTTATGATAAGGTTTCATGTGCACACGGAATGCACTGAAGCTACAAAGAGTTGTCTACAAGAGGCAGCAGCATATTTTCAAGACGGACACCCCCGAGTTAAAATACATTTAGAACAAACATTTTTACAAGATGTTACCAATTCAATATGTTGACTTGTGTAAGACAGTCTGCACTACAATTGTTAAGTACCAATTTGCAGTTAGATACCCTTGCTAACCCCTGGTAGAGTACACTGGGCCCTGGAAAGGTACTAATCCAAGAGAGACTATGGAACTAGATATAGTGTGGACATTGTCGCAGTGAACCCAGCATATACTGCCCCCCCCCCCCCCCCCCGGGTAACTGTTATGCTCCATACACACTAACATTTTGTTCAATCTGTTCAAGACATGTACGCAAATAAATGTTTAATAAAAACATCATTATAAACACCAATACCTCAGATTTAAAAACCAAATAAATAAAATGTTATCCAATTTATCATTTTTTTTTAATCATGAATTTCAAACCCCGATTCCATTGAGGTGATTATGAGAATGCTAAATCCTCTGGTTTTATTGCGCCACTGAGCTAAGATTTTCTTAGGGTATTTGTGCTGAAGAAGTCACATTATTAGTATTTGTTATGATTCCCAAAATAAAGTCTCTTTCTATAATATGAACTAAATATGGACTGACATGCTGAAATACACCTCTGTACTTGATGTTATAGAGTCCTGGTACGCTCAACTCTCAAGATAATACACCACTAGGGTAAGTCACACACATAGTTGTATCACATACAGTGTAGTACTGGATGGTTCTTATATTTCCATTAGTAGAAAAACAATATTTTACTTCAGTTGCTTGTTTTCGTTAATTAATTGCTGTCATTATTAATATTTTTTATTTGGATAAGACGGAAACGCCAGTTAATTATCACCATTGATGTTTTGCTATTTTGGTACGAAAACGACGTCAAAATCAGTCAGGTCATTTGGTTTTCATACTGATGTGTTACAATGGCACAACATACTGGCATCACAACCAAAATGATATGCAGCGACCTTGGTCAAGCTTTGCCTTGCTAACAATGTTTACAAATGTGCATTTTATGACAAGGGCGACATGATATCTTTCATAATGTCTGACATATTGCAATGCCATTTTGAAACCTTGATGGACCTAGTTGCATGTAGTAGCTGGCGTGATGAATAGGTAGGCATATTCAATGTATCATTGTGTGTCCTTACAAACCATTTGTTGTGGTTTCCAGGAATCGCCGACCAGCAGATGACAGCGTAAACAGCGAGTCCACGCCAAAGCGACAACGAATTGAGAAAGCGGCATGTAATGGCAACAGAACAAGACCAAAAACTATATTGAGTGTTCGTATCACTTCAAATGGTCACCGCAACGCGCCCGTGCATATTGACACCGATGACGATGACGACGATGACGTCATAATCATCGGGTCACAAGATGATGATTGCCCTACGGCAGCAAAGTCATCGGTCAGCGTCAAGCTGGAGACGGTAAAGACCGAGAAGACGGATTCTACGACATCCGCTGATGCGTCTTCTGCCACCGCTGAAGAGGTTGTTCCCACCCACAACGAACAATCGTCCACGCCGACTGTGTCTGCGACGTCAGCTACTATGACATCATCTCCTGCGTCTGTGACGTCAACACCAGGTCCTGCCGATGTAGTTGCCCCTAGTGAAAAGGGCGAACGAGTTAGCGAGCTGAAACAACAATTAAAAGAAAGCGAGGACCGTTACATGTCACTGCAGCGAAACGTCAGGTCTCTGCTGCAGATCATTGTGCCCGACCTTAATGTGCCGGCCTTGTCGTTTGTCAACGACATCGTCGTGGAGATGATCAAAGTAAACAGTCGCCAGGCGGGAGACGGGGGTGGGGACAAATAGAGACAGTGACACGTGCCAGCTTTGTCCTTGTGCACGTTTGCAAGTTCTGTAACATTCTCTGGTTCGTGGAACATGTGGCTCCATTGTAACAGCACACACAATATGGCAAGGTTACTCTGACAGCACAGGTGAACTTAATACCAAAGTTGCCCATAATTAATATGTCTTTATTTTGCATGAGTCTTTATTTTGCAGGCCTTTATAAAGATTTGATTCTTGTATAGATTATGTTGCACAATTAAGATGCACTATTGTAAATACACGTGATTACGTTGTTGCTATGTAGGAACATTTAGTAAAATAAGTTTGTATTGAAATGTAAACAGACTTGTTAGAGTTGCAGTCTTCATTGTGAAACAATCACTGCAATGTATAGGTATTTCTGGCATCAGATATTTATTGTCAGTTTTGAAAACTAACAATACATGTCTGATGTGAGGAATTGCTGATGCGAGGAATCTAAAATATTACGTTAACTCATAAATGTAACAATTAAATAATTGAAATATGTCAGTTCTGTAAACGTCTCATAATTGTTTAGGTTGGTGTTCCTGTCCACAGGTGCTATACTTATGTTTGTAAAGTTTATACCTCTGCAGCTTTCATGCAGTCTACTGGTGTACCAAAATGCCTGAAATAAGCTTGCAGAATTAAAAATACAACTAAGAGACAGAATAAATTCGTGGTAGAAGCATACACGTCGTGTTGACCTAGAACTGCCATTTTAAATTTAACAAGGCATAGTATCGTGGGATTGTCCCTACGGCCATGTCACGGTTGCATCTAAAGCTTAACGAGGAGATCGTTGGTATTTGGAACCTGGTTTCAACGCAAGAAAATTCAACTTGGGCAAAAATGGGCGTAACTACCGACATAACTGACAGATAGCCATTAAGACGGCAGTGCTTTTGATTCCAAAAACAAAATGGCGTACCCTGAATGGACGCGGTCGTTGTCAAGGCATAAACATGGACTACTTTTAACGTGTTTCGTCGATTCGGATTTTTATTGTAATTTCACATTTGATGGGCCTTCTAAGTTAGTGCTAAAATTAGAAAACTGAACTAAACAAAAAGTCAAGCAAATTATTTTTGATGTATTTCATACTGCTGTGGCATTAATAGGATAGCAAGTAACACTGGATATTTATATTACTTTTCATGTAGCCACATATCTTATTACTTAAATGTAATATATTTGAACATACACTATGGTCTTTTTTCCTGACATTTTATTTTATTCCGATTCCTGTTGCTGCTTTCTGGACATTTCTGCCCGTAAAACATGTAAAAGTCTGGCCTAATGGCATTTTGAACCCGCGACGTTAAATTGGTTTCAAGTGTATGATCACCAATATAATTAGAATAATGAGCTCTTACCAAGCAATTAGTTGTTGCTTTATTAGAATATATGGTAGGATATTCGATAAGTTTCTCCTCGCCAAAAAAATACAAATGACAAATTATGCACGGACAACCTAATTCCCTGATGTATGCAGCAAGTTTGATAAGAACTGAATTAAGTTGAACATTTGCATTATATGGAGCGAAAGAGAAAACATTTACCTGGTATCTAAATGTAGCCTACTGATAAAGCAACAACTAACATTCAATCGATTCCTAAATATAATGACATTTGGAAATACATGTATATGGAAAGGTGATGATTTCGTTATTGTGTTATGAATGTTTGTCTTGTGAAATAGCCTTTTTACCTCAGAAACGTTTGGCAGATAAGGTGGCTTATGAAAAAAGGATTCATAAGACGAGTGCATCAGCATTTAGTAGATTGCATACAATGTGAACGACATAATCCAGGTAAAACTGGACAACCGGTGTGTTGAATTATTTGAGAGATGTTTCACTTTATATTTGCTCACTGGATTTCCACTTTGTGGTATTAAAATGCAATGAACATTAAAAAGAATGTACAATGACGTCATTGTGTTGTAGTTGATGACACAAAATCACTTCATCATCAGACTCCATGCCGGTTGCCTGTGTAGATGTCATGTCTATCAGACATGTGCTATCATTTCCCTTCAGTCTTTCCCATTGTCTCGAAATTGTTATATCATATTTGTATTGTTTTTCCTGATTCTGCACATCTTCTTTTATTTTTTTAATACTAAAAATGTTATGTCCCCTGTACTCTGTACATGCTTCTGAAGAGACACATTTCTCTTGCGTCAACTACTGGTTGTTTTGGCTTTACCCAAGTATCTAATATCATTGGGCCAGCTGTGACTTTCAACAAGACACGCACGCACGCAAACACACACACACACACACATTATGGATATGTAACGTGCGTCATTGGAATGGGGATGGAAACATTGTCACTGACCGTGACCTTGCCAAACGCAGGCAGATTGCACACCAACATTGCAGACGTGAATGTGTATTGGTATCACAACAATCACACAACGCGTTCTTTTTAATGTTGCGTCAGCCAATATATACAAATAGCATTAAAAAAGCTACCATTACAACGTATAGGCGAGATGTTCACACTCGTACGCATGAGTGGAAGCGATACACCGACCATCGACGGTAAGATAATTGCTGACGTCGCCAAACATGTCATAACTTAGGTTTTCCATGCACCGGTATGTGTGTTTTTGCAAGTTGGATATATCCCTCTAATGCCTCACTAAAAATCAGCTATCCTTAAATATATTCCACAGTTGCTAGTATGCAGAGTCCATTAGCGGATTTAACGGAGTTGACGGTTGCTCGTTCGCGTCCGTTTCTTTGCGTTTAATCCGAAACCACATCTTGGCGAGACAGTCCCTGCTCCTTCGATACAACCGGTGGTATCCGGTCTGTAGACTGGTCATGCGCATTGCACACAGGATGGGGTTAAGCAGACATGCGCCCAGGATAAAAGTGTGACACACGGCAAGTCCCATCGAGACGATTATAGAGTCCTCGTCTACCCCGCGACTCAGCTGCACACATTTCACGACGAGGTAGGGCAGCCATGTGACGGCATGCACGACAGCCATAATCACGGTGGAATTAACGCGATGCGTCGATCTGCGCGAAGTTCGCGTCTCCACGCCATCTACGATGCTCTCAATGGGCCTGAGGTGGGCGACGATGCGGCCGCACATGAACGCCGTGAAGAAGAACGCGCCGGCCGTCAAGAAGGTGCTCACAATAAGCCCCACCTGTTGGTGGGTGTGCGCATGCGCGCAGAACGGCCGGAAGTCGACGTAATGGCCGGCAGCCGTCGCCAGGAAGCCAGAGCATGCCATGAGGACGCCCACGACCCACGCCAGCCCGATCACGGCCCATACGCGCCTCTGAGACACGATCTTGTTGTAGTGTAGCGGTCGGAAGATGGCGACACTATGACATGTCGTTAAAGCGATCATTAGCCACGCGGAGGCGTTGCAGGCGCACAACAGCAGCGATATGTTGATCGACTCCTGGCAGACGCTGCAAGCAGAATAAGTGTGTGGAGTTACCTCAGACGACAGAGTATTGTTTATCAATACGCGGTATTGCAATTATGTAATAAAGATATGTACTAGGTAGGCCTAATCAGCAGTGCCATACACTCTTAGCATTGTCCGACGAATCCGGCAGTGCCGAGTTAGGCCAATCCCCAAGGACCGCGGAGGCCCATGGGCAGTGGTTTGCCAATTATCCTATCACACTAGTTCTCTATCCGTCCTGCTATATATTAACACAAATATGTATCATATAGTAATTTCATTTCAGAATGTATGCCTAGAAGCGACGCACAACAGAGGCCCAAACGTCGTACGCATGTACAGTCAATATACCTAGTCTTAGGTAGGATATACGTTCCTGTGACATCATTGTGAGAAACGTATTCCTGATGTGTTTCAATTTGGAAAACTAACGTTGAGTACTGCAGGTGGTGACCATCAACACTAGACAGATATATACCAAGTGCTATTTCGACATTAGGAAATACACCATTAATTCTCTTATCTATTATCAACGTATACAGGAAATGTTCTATGCAACCGCTTTCCTTATCTGGAACATCGTTGAAAATTCAGTTCAGTGCACAATCCTTGATCCAAATTGTCATTTTGCAAGTCAATTAGTGCAAGAACCGAGTCTTGCTTACCCAATAGCAGGCCCCTATGTAAATTGTCCCGTTACTATGTAGAAGATTTTTCGTCACCTGCATTTATTCGACCCTAAAACAATGAGACCATGACCCAACAAACGTGAAGGTTCCCATATAAACTGGGGGCCCGTGAACTACTTCCCAGTCTGCCTTACCCTACATGTGGCACTGCGAATCCGCTGAGCAGGCCACGTGTCCAGTATGGAGAGCATGATACACGTCCTAACTGTGTCTCCTTTGCGGAACTGCAGGAGGGGACAAGATGCATACCACACATTCGCTTCAAATATATTCCCAAAAAGATCTACAATCGCATGACACCCCACTTGAAACACCGCTAGTCCCACAACGCGAATTGTTATCGAGTGGTTTGAAACGATGCTAAACGCATAAACGTTCACTTCGCGAACTTTTATGAGACCGTCTCTTAAAGGGATGCCAGTCAGTTCCTCTATTCATCCTCGCGCGCCAAGGGTCGCTGCTGCTGATTACGTCAGTATCAGCCAGCAGTACCCCCTGGCTGATCGCTTTGCGAAACTCTGAATTTAAGCTCGGCCTATGAAATCGGTCACTAGATCTCTGAATGTCGGGAGGTCAGGTGGTCATAATAAAACTAATTTCCACCAACCGTGGCTGGTGTTACATGCAATGTTTAGGAAGTAGAAGCAATTATTCGAATACACAATACCGCTCAGCTGCGCGTGCTAATGGGCGAACGGGTCATTATATATTGGGATTCCTAGAAGTCGTTTATCCGTCGTCAAATTGGGGGCGGGTATTTGCGCTGTTCTTACGGGTGGTGCAGTCGCGACTGACGAAGTCAATTACTAGTTTGACTCGGCTAACTTCCGCACTTCGCGTAGGGGATCAGCTAGTTTTGCATGGCAAAGAGCCCTGGCGCGCGAGGATGCCTCTACTCGGAATTAGTAGGCGCAGTAATTTGTAACAGGGAATCTGTTGTGCAGAACGTGGGACGTCGTTGAACACCAAGGGGTAGGTGTTGCAGTCAGTTCAATCCGGCGCGGTCGTACTGCCAATAAAGCTTGTTTTGAAACGGAATGTTTCGTACCTTCCAAATTGCGAACGTTGTTACGGGCTTAATAAATACAATTTGTCGGGCAGTATACCGTCAACACAGTTATTATAGTCTTAATGATATCATATTTATTAATAAGTGAAAAACTAGGCACCGATTTGCCTCACTTTAGAACGTACCTGTATGAGAAATACGGCGTCATGACCGCCCACGCCGCCAGCATGTCGCTGAAAGAGATACTCGTCAGCAGTTGTAGTCTCGGAGTGAGTCTAGGCACCACACCGTAGATGACGACGAGAGAGAGGCAGTTGGCGAGCAGGGCCGCCGCCGCCAGACATCCGTGGAGCACGCGCAGGGCCAGCCAGGTCGTCTCGTCGACGGCGTGACCGCGTGATGCCTTGTCGATGACGTCGACACCTGGCGGCGAAGACATTACACTGATGTTCGCCATATGTGGCTGTCGGTCACCGGGCTACGGTAGTCGGCTTGGTAAATTGGATTGTCGGGTGTCGGACTGAAACTAGAACGAGGTTAAAGGGAATGTAATGAAGGTTTTCATTGGTTAACTGATGCGCAGCAGGTTGGGATTTCCTATCGTTATAATGTAGAATTTATTTAAATGTGTCATCTGTCGATCACATGGTAGATGTTATACACTACATTTAAAAAATAACCATGTTAGACGTATTATTTTAATTATTATTGATGTAGTTATTGTGGTAGATGTCTTTAATTATTAGTAAAAATTATGTAAAACTGGAAATTGACAGATCAGTTAGTCTTCCGTTATAGTTAGGTAGGTTATGCGCACACACGCCACGGTCTGCTGGTAGGTGTCCCGAGTGAGTGACAGACACGCAACAATGAGACTGTGCACTGAGTCGTAGCGGTGCTGTCTGCGTGTCATGTTTTGTTGCATTGGTATTGATTATTCGCAAATTACTAGAATAACGAGTCACACACACCCGTTAATCAAGCCTCAACATACTGCTACACAACTAATATTGCCGTATCAGTCGGACAGTTGGTTGGTCGGTTGCCCGGGGACGTGCGAGTTGGCGTGTGGGTGTTCGTACGTGCGTGCGTGCATGCAAATGTGCGGGCGGGTGGACGTTCTATCTATAATAATTAACATGTGTGTGCGTGAGTGCGTGCGTGCGTGCGTGCGTATGTTACACATGCATACCAGCATTATGGCCATACAACAAACATTCGTATAAATACTTTGGCACATACACATGCAAACACACGCACGCAACGCGCACACCTCCGCGAATACGTACACACGTGCATGCGTCCACGTGCATAACACATACACGTCTGCGTGTACTACTTATGAATAAATATGTTTCCAGAAGCACACATACATACACATACATGCGACAGCCAGACGTGAATCAGACGAGACACAATCAATACGGTGGAAGTCGGTCACTGCGTCAACGGAGAGACATTTTCTAGTGGCGACTGAACTGATTATTATACGAATCTCATGATTTGTTATCGGCTCAGTAGTATTTCACTTCCGGTGTGCAGTGTTGCAGACAGTTTATGTCGTTCAGCGGTATGTACAAAAATCACAACACATTAAAAAAAAATGGGATACCGGAAAGAGTAATCACAATAAACCATATTTCTCTCTCTCTCTCAGGAAAAGTCAGATTGATTATGTCCTGGCAGGGATCCTGAGTTTATTAACCTTTTATTGAATCTCGTTAATTTTGTTCTTATAGTGCAGCATTAATGTCGTCGTCGTCGTGGAATGCAAAATGTACCACCTGGTGCAAACATACCGTCTCAAAATCGGCACGTGTCGCGGGAGTGTAAAATACTGGTGTGATTCCCTCATGTTATGTTGTATACATTCGGCTATCTGAGTCGGCGCATTTCATCTTCGTGCATTCTCTGGCAGACTATCGTATGGCCGTCCGTAAAACATCAAGATAGCGAGACTCGATGGAGAACGATGACTATGAGAGAAAAACCGCTGTCGAATACTGAGGTGTCGTTGACTCGCATTTATAAACGGTATAATGTAGCCATCGAGTCTGACGCACACGCATACGCACGCACGCACGCACACATTCTCTCTCACACACACGCACATACACCCATACGGTGAAACACATAGTGATACACACACGCACGCATGCACGCACGCACATTAGCACGCACGTACGCGCGCACACACACACACACACACACACACACTTTCACATTACGTGAATTCAGCAACCTAAACAGCCATTTCAGAATATCAGCGTCTACCGAGGAGCATCCATACCGGTCTTCCTGGTTAGTGCAACACACTATTTCGCATCTACCGGCATTACCAACCGGCGCAGACATATGCTGTTTGGTCTTTGACTCTCGGATCGATTAGTCCAATAATTATTTTTTCACAGCTTTGAACACGTCCTTTGTCCTATTCATTTGCCCACCGTGATATCCGCGCGTCACGTGAGTGACAATTCGAATCCTACCTGATGAGCTGCGGATTCAGACTCCGCTCGATCGTGATGAGGACGGCTGACACGATGTAACGCAGCCTCTGTATCCGCGCCCGGCCGCCGAATGCTCTCTCGGTTGCGTAACGCTCCCAGACAGCCGCCTGTTACCGATCTCTCATTATGGCTACGACGGAGCCGAGGGAACGTCACATCGTCTACCGAGTCAGCTTCTCCCGTTGCTAGGCGATGCGGAATCTACGCCAGGCGTAGGTCAGACGAACAAAACCAAGTTTATAAATCAATTATTTTCGCGTCGGCTGCTGGCAATGGCCGCGCCTTCTACCACCTGAGTCGGAGCAGTGGTGCGCAGCGCTGACTGTGTCGGAATAGTGGTTTATAAATCAATTATGTTTTACCGGTTTCCGTGGTGGCAGATAGTCATAACTGGCGCGAAACACTGATCGAGAAGGATCACCCGTGTCGTGCCCTGTAAGTGTATTATTATATGATGATTTTTAATTAATTATTATTAATTAATTATATAATGTAATTATGTATATTTACATTATCTCTTATATAATGCAGCTGATACACAGAACATCTTAGCCGGCGAGCTTGGGAAAGTTGTAATTAATATGTCAGCATTCAAATATCGTAACAAAGCCATTTCCACAGGTTCTAATTTATTTCGCAATGTAGTAGGTTACTTTTATTTTACTTGTATTTTTATGCTGTTTATTATGTGTAATGTTTTGTTGTTCAATTTTAAAACAGGATCTTTAATATAATATGTTGAATGCTGATAGTTAAGTGTAATGTATTCAATCGTACTCGGAGCTAGGAGAGAATTTAAGAAAAAACGGTTAATTTGTACCCCGTGAACAAGTCTCTATATTACACATTGTGTACATAAAATAATGTTTAATGTTTTACGAAAACGTTTAAAAATACGACTCGGATTTTAAAACATAGAATTTAAACGATGTCCTTTCACCAACTCTCAGTAGCTTTTTTTACGTTTGTGACCGTCCGTCAATCACCAGACCATAGGCTGTGGGCGTGATGGTGCGTCTATAGGTAACCCCGCTGAGGCAAAATCGTTCCGCTCGGAAGAAGGGAGGCGCATGAGAAGGGAGGCGCATGAGAAGTTGTTTTGTGCTTCAGCGGATGGAATTGGACGTCTTACGATGGGATGCAGTCAAATTAACACGCTTCGGGATGAACACTTATACATACACGCGATGCCAAACAACAACTAGAAATGTAAACGTAGTCTATGCGCAGTTCCATTTTCGTGGTTCATATACCTGCCCCTTTTCAAAATAGATACTGACTCTGCCTACAATTAATGAAATGGAATCCTGCTCAACAACTTGGCATTCTATTCGTAATTATGTATTAACCGAAAGAAAACTATTTATCTATGCCACTTTGCTCGAGCTGGTCTCATCGAGCCGACCCACACCTGGTTACATGGTACTAATGGGAATCGCCGGGAAATTATACATATATGGGCCAATTGTCATACTTTTATCAAAAGTTAGCGTATTAATATCATAGATTACAGATGTTTTGGGTAATGCATGAAGGTAGCCTAAAATAAAAGTGTACAAGTTGACTATTGTGGAATTTAAACTTGCGACCTAAACGTTACCGTTTGCAATTCCGTTATATTTTATTTTATTAACTGTCTCAATATAATAGAAGTTTTGAAGTTGGTTCGATTGCTTCGTATTTACTGAAAAACTACGCTTACTTGATGAGATCGTTTGAGTGATGATTTCATTGGTTACTCCGATTCAAGGTAACCAATCGTCTTCAGGAAGACGTCCGAGTCCAGTATCGAATTACGGTGGCGCCACTTCACGGAGCCTGGATGACAATATTTCTGGATAGTGGCGCCTTATGACGAGATATGAACAACTCCATTGCCCCATTGGGGTAGCTAGATACTGTAGCTATCTCGATCCAAAAATATATCTAATAATAATACATTATAAACATAATTGACGGCAACTCAGCGTTTAGACTAGCGCTCATTGATCGAGGTTACGTGTGGCACAACGCGACGCTAAATTTAATCATGGTGTTGGGTACGTGCGCCCTTAGCCCTTTGGAATAATGTGCTCCCGTTTTAACGAATCTGAAGGGGGTGCAATTGTATATTTTTGTGAGCTAAAACATTGTGAACTTTGCCGCGAAAATTCTTTACCAACACCCCCCACCCCTGTCTTCCGATGTCCATTACCGACAGCGCGACAGCAGAGTGGTGGTCAAGCTACGGAAAATGTCCAATAACAGCACACACCTCCCCCACTGTACAATTAATGTATACTGTACCACTTTGCTAGCGAAAAATAGGGTAGGAAGCCTAACCTGTTGCAGTGATTCGTTGGAATGATCACGTGACGAAATGAGTTTCTGTCTGGAGATTTCATTGTCATGAATCGTCGTGTAAGGGATCAGAGCACAGTTAACCTTCCTGTTGTGCTTTAGAACAATTTAAGACCTAGAAAATTTTAATTTTTGATATTTTGTTTTTTTGTGTGAACTGAGTGCAAGAGATCACGCATATTAGCAGGTTCAGTGTGGAATGTACTGCCTTATTGGTAGTGATTTGTTGCTACTTTATTCACATAACATTGTCATCCTCAGCGGTCCCTCAAAACGAGGATGGCGTCTGCCAGGGGTCGGTTGTCGGTCCTGAGGTGTCCCAAGAGGCCGATTCTCGAACTGCAGATCTTGCCACATAACATAACACGTGGGTGCATAAAACACCTATTTTGAAGACTATTGATGGGCACCGCACGACTGCGTTTTGAAAGATCTGGAGGTATGTGTTTTGATGAAATTAGATCGGTAGATCAGACGGCAGTGGCTGTGAAATAAATCAGATGGCAGTGGCTGTGAAGTACATCAGATGGCAGTGGCTGTGAAGTACTTCAGATGGCAGTGGATGTGAAGTACATCAGGTGACAGTGGTAGTGAAGTACACCAGATGGCAGTGGCTGTGAAGTACATCAGATGGCAGTGGCTGTGAAGTACATCAGATGGCAGTGGCTGTGGAGTACATCAGATGGCAGTGGCTGTGAAGTACATCAGATGGAAGTGGCTGTGAAGTACATCAGATGGCAGTGGCTGTGGAGTACATCAGATGGCAGTGGCTGTGAAGTACATCAGATGGCAGTGGCTGTGAAGTACATCAGATGGCAGTGGCTGTGGAGTACATCAGATGGCAGTGGCTGTGAAGTACATCAGATGGCAGTGGCTGTGAAATACATCATATGGCAGTGGCTGTGGAGTACACCAGATGGCAGTGGCTGTGAAGTACATCAGATGGCAGTGGCTGTGGAGTACATCAGATGGCAGTGGCTGTGGAGTACATCAGATGGCAGTGGCTGTGAAGTACATCAGATGGCAGTGGCTGTGAAGTACATCAGATGGCAGTGGCTGTGAAGTACATCAGATGCCAGTGGCTGTGGAGTACATCAGATGACAGTGGCTGTGAAGTACATCAGATGGCAGTGGCTGTGGAGTACATCAGATGGCAGTGGCTGTGGAGTACATCAGATGGCAGTGGCTGTGAAGTACATCAGATGGCAGTGGCTGTGAAGTACATCAGATGCCAGTGGCTGTGGAGTACATCAGATGGCAGTGGCTGTGAAGTACATCAGATGGCAGTGGCTGTGGAGTACACCAGATGGCAGTGGCTGTGAAGAAAATTCTGATTTCCGTCAGGACAGTTTTCTTACAATCTGATGACATTAACATGACCACCAATGGGAAGTCAACAGTGCTCTGTGCCCTAAATACATCAATACAGCACGATACCCTATTGTTGCTGCAGAATGGTGCTGACGTCCACTCGACTCTTTCTACGTCATTCGCTTCCTTCGACTATTGGCCTCTGGTCTACCAACTGGCGATGTATTAAAGGGACGTAGTGTGTTCGTCTACCCAGAATTAACGGGCCTAGTAATATCTAACTGGAAGTCTGCTGTGTTGACCATGGGAAAGTGAGCATCGTTGAACATCAAAGGGTATAGCAGTTAACGCAGCCCGACTCGGCCGTATTGCCAATAAAGCTTGTTTTGAAACTGGATGTTTTGTTTACTATTTGAATAAATTACATGATTTTTATGGTACGTTCTTATGTAGCGCAGTATCCAGCCCTTAGGACTGCTCAAAGTACTTTACACCTTACTCCCTTGCAAACTTGTTCAAATAAACACAATCTCGACATATCTGGGAAGCATTCAGCCACGCTGCAATTGATGTGCCAAAAATATCTTGCACTGCCTACAGCCTTGAACTCATTCGTACAGCTGAGTGAACGGGAACAACATAGCGTGAACGAACTTGACCAAGGTTCAAAACGGCAGCACAGGATTCGAACCCGGGTTTTCTGGATTGATAGTCCGATGCTCTATTCACTACGCCACCGCACTCCACGAACAACAAATTGGAATTATAATACAATCAAGTTGATTTTTTAGTTATAACGTTTTTACTATTACCGATGGTGATGATATGTACAACATCCATAATCCAGAACAAATTATTCACCAAGGACACATGTGAAGGAGAAGGAACTCGTACGTATGGCGCGCACATACTTGTTACATAAATAAGCAACATTGTAGACATATGACTGACAAATAAATTGAATTGGACAACACGCGGATCCCCTTGTAAATACAAGCAGCATTACAAACACGCAAAATAGCATACGCTTATTAAGACAACCACATGCGTTGTCTTCCGCGAGCACATTCGTTTTAGTCATCGCAAACTTAGTTTGTGTAGGAAATGTCTTCGGTTCAACTGCACATTGTTGATTATGTAATACACACCTCATTCACCTGCTGGGACTAGACAACATCACATGGTGAACGGCATACCTCCAATATGGCAAACGTTCCCATACATCGCAAAATGTAGGCTGCAAAAGGAGAACACGCTGTCCACCCGTCCCAGAGGTGATACTCAAATAAGTAACGACACGGATCAAGATCAACTCTAACTTCATTTCTTGCCAATGTCAAAGAAAAAAAAACGTATCCAAGAAAGCATTTTGGGTCTCCAGTTAGTAGTCCTATGTCTGGGCCGGCTGTACACCATCGCATTTAGTCGGGCATCCTTATGTCCCATACAAGCCGCTATATGGTGTCGATGTCCCATCCAATGACTGTCACCTCTCCATCACTGAAACGAGGCAGTTTCCGAAGACACTGGTGGAAGTTTCTCGCCGTCCGCGTTAAAGTGTTCTCCACGCCGACCGTATCTTCCTGTTTTTGGTCTACAAAGACGTTCTCTGCACCGACCGTATCTTCCTGTTTTTGGTCTACAAAGACGTTCTCCGCACCGACCGTATCTTCCTGTTTTTGGTCTACAAAGACGTTCTCTACACCGACCATAACGTCCTGTTTTGGTCTGCGAAGAAGTTCTCTACACCGACCGTATCTTCCTTTTTTGTCTACAGAGACGTTCTCCACACCGACCGTAAATTAATGTTTTGGTCTGTTAAGATGTTTTCAAGACCGAACGTGTCTTCCTCTTGTCGTTCAGCTTTGCGATAAATACCTAAAACAGCAGTTTATCTGAGCGATGTATTCGTAATAAGTCGATTTCTCCGTCGGAAACCGACGGATGCGAGAAAGCAAGTACCGCATACAAGTCGCTGCAACGTTCAGTAGTTTTCTTAACGCAGGGGCCGTTGCAACATCACGCGAGTAGATGGAACCGCGATCAGGTCGCTACGTCCATCGGCTTCTCTTCAACGGTGTAGTGTATTTGATCTACATTGGTGCCACCTGCCGTGTTTTCCTATTTTCAGTCTACAAAGACGTTTTTCACACCTACCGTATGTTCTCGTTTTCGGTGTGCGAAGACGTTCTCCTGACCGACCATATATTATCGTTTTTGGTCTACGAAGAAGTTCTCCAGACCGACCGTGTCTTCCTGTTTTTGGTCTGCGAAGATGTTCTCCAGACCGAACGTGTCTTCCTCTTGTCGTTCAGTCGTTGTCGTATCTTCGATAGGCAATCCCTGAAGCGATCTGCGAACGTTCTTGGCAAACTCATCCTCGTCCATGAAGGAATCAAAATACGGCGAGTAGGGGCTGGAAAGATTCGGGCTGTGGAAGAGAAACCGGATAGCCTGAATGCAGTCCTGCAGTCTGCAGCCCGGCTGCACATAGTCGAAAATGTCCAAGTCGACATTATCATTCCAATCGGATGAATCGATATTCGGGTGGTAGATTTTCGTTAGACACGTTACTTGCATGTCCGTGTCATCCACCAGGATCTACAAGGAAGGCGGACGATCAACGACAAAGTCATGGACGTGAATATACGAGACACAGTCAAGTGACTCTGCGATGTTGCGACGGGAAATGTTGGACAAATGATCGCAGTCATATATAAAATGCATACGTTTTAATTAAGAGTGAATTTAAGACAGTCAAAGTTGAAACATCATCACGTTATAGCTAGATTTAGTCAATACTATCACTCGATAAAAAAATGGGCCAAGTGGCCTTGGACTCCTTTGGACTAATACGTCTATATGTGACCCCTGACCAAATGCATACATGTTAAGTCTCCTGCATTCGCCCGGGGACTCCTGGAAATCCAACAAATCCCCCGATCTCCTGGAAAGGAGAACCAATCTCCTTGATTTTCAGTGAAACCAAAACAATTGTTTTTCTATCTTATTTTCCGAACTCGGCATTGTCTAATTGGGTTTTATTTCCGGCTGACTCGAGTATGTTTTCTGGGTCAACAGAAAGTGGTCAATACTGGTCAATATCAGTGCCAGTGTCAGTGAGTTAATTGCAGACACCGAGCTAAATCTCATAAATAGGGACGTTGTCGTTGGATCAAGGCCGCTCGGACAACAAAGAGAAAAGGGGTTATTTAAATCATACATTGCGTTGACTAGACAACAACAACTGTTTAACTATAATCTTCTTGGGTCTTGCATATTAGCTTTAGACGAGCACAGTGAACCGCGCTTGCGGCCGCGGGTTCCATATTATCGCCCACCGTCAGCTTGCCCATCCGTTTCAATCTATACTCAAATAATGTCAGTCGATCCATCTACACTATGTGCACGTTTCATTTAATCCATATATATGTGTAACTGTTAGAACTGGAACACATTATAAATGAAAATATGTATTTTATAACATCAAATGCTCCACCAGCAAGGCCAAAGGTCACAAACAGTAAATTCATCACGCATGCCTCCGTCACCCAGGCCATGGTAACAATCTTTGAAGAAAATACAATGCTAAGTTCTGGTTCTTATCCTTGTGAATATAGTAACTGTTTGTAATAATGTAATAAAATATTTGTAATAAAAGAAGATGCATTTACTGCCTATATGCAAGGTTCTTTGCACCATAAAACTATATTTAATGTATGAACTCATATGCCTAGGACATCAAATTAGTAAACTTTTACACGTACATTTTAGTTTACATATAATTTATTTAATTATTTTATGTCCACATTTCTTTTCTCCCTTCCCATTTTCTGTCCTACCTCCTTCTCTACAGTCACTCTCCTGTCACTTTCACACTTGTCACGTTTCCTGCCATCGCTTCTCCAATTTCGTCCCCTTCAATCACCTTCCCTCCTATCAGTCTCCTTTCCTCAGTCTTCTTGCCACTACTCTGCTTCTTCAGTCTCACAGTATTTCCAACTCTCTCCCTGTCCTCTCTCTCCATTCCACCTGTCTCCTTGCTAATTCTCATCTCCTTCACAATATTTGTCAACCTAAGTACCTCCTTCTGCAGACATTCCACCTTCCAACACCTCAGGCACTGAAAGGTGAATCCCTTTTCCTTAGTGTCTGCCCATGGCTTCCCACAGCCGGACAAGGCAAAATCCACCCAGCATCGCACACCACGTGTCGCTTTGCCTTGACTTGCAAGGCGCCATATCAGAATTTATTGAATAGTAATGATAATAATCTAATTAGCTATTCAAAATAGTTTTGTCAACTATATTTACACTATTCATTAAGTAGTCTTTAAGAAGACTGTTCCCTGTGTACTACAGCACACTTCATGTTACAGCAGATTTTAATTACACAGTTGACTATCTACCCTATCACAAATGCTAACATTACCGGTTGTGTCACGAGTGACCTAATTTAAATACAATCAATAACTTTACACTAGACTGCCTTATTTGTATGATTGCTAATCAAAGTATCAAGCAGGTTCTGGCTTACTCAGATATTATCTTATGTAAGTAGTTTTATGTTTGTTACTTGATTTTCTATATATTCTACCACATAATCAGGTTTGATAAATCTTGTTTACAAACTTATCGAAGCCTAAGACTAAGTATCCTATTATTACTCACTAGACTAAAGGTTTTAAAATACTTTATCTGACTAACTTTACGCACAACTGTTACTCAATATATGCAGACAAATTTAATATGAATAATATACTGCAAATTTAATATGAATAATATTAAGGCAAGAATAATACTTATCGATGTGGCGCATCACTCAGCGACAGACAGCCCAGTGCAGAGCTTAGAAGAAGAGTAGGAGTGGAGGCGATTGGGGATGTGATCAGAAGAAGCAGGCTGAGGTGATATGGGCATGTAGAGCGAAAGGACGACGAGGACTGGGTGAAGGGCTGTACAAAGTTAGTGGTGGAGGGGACAGCTCCCGTCGGCAGACCAAGGAAGACCTGGCAGAACTCCGTGTCTGCAGACTTGAATCTGATGGGTATCGACCATCGGGATGCACGGGACCGTGTCAAGTGGAAGAGGGAAATTGGAAGAAAGGCGAACCCAGCAGAGCCTGGTAACACCGCCTCTAAATGAGGGTATATAAATAAATGTGATATGGCTGATCCTTTATTTTGCTTTGAGAACCCGCTTTCCAAGTTTCGAAATGACAACCCTTCCTTATTGCCCCTCCCCCCAAAGTGTGCACTTAACGACTCACCCGGAAACGGAACTGTCCTCCCTCATACAAGCCACTTTTCGGACACACGTCGAAGACAAGTACCGATATCTTGTCGATGTTCCATTTAATGACTGTCACCTCTCCATCACTGAAATCAGGCAGTTTCCGCAGACAGCGGTGGAAGTCTCTCGCCGTTTTCGTCAAACTGTTCTCCACACCAACCGTATCTTCCTGTTGTTCGTGTACATAGATGTTCTCCACACCGACTGTATATTCCTGTTTTTCATGTACAGAGACGTTTTCCACACCGACCGCACCTTCCTGTTTTTCGTGTACAGAGACGTTCTCCACACCGACCGCACCTTCCTTTTTTGGGTCTGCAAAGGTGTTCTCCAGACCGATCGTGTCTTCTTGTTTTCGGTCGGTCGTTGTCGTCATGTCTGTCGCCGTGGGAGTCTGTCGTGCTACGAACGTGACTCCTTCGACCTCCTCTCCCAGAAGCGATCTGCGAACGTTCTTGGCAAACTCATCCTCGTCGCGCAAGCCACCAAAATACGGCGAGTGTGGGCTAGAAAGATTCGGGTTGTGGAAAAGAAACAGGATGCCCTGAATGCAGTCCTGCAGTCCGTAGCTAGGCTTCCATTCTTGTAAAATGTTCAAGCAGACATTATCAATCCAATCAGTCGGATCGATATTCGGGTGGTAAATATTCGTCACGCACGTCACTAACGGCACCCCAGTTTTCACCAGGATCTACAACAAAGAAAGGCCGGGCGATAATTGACAACGTCATGCACATGTATATACGAGACACAATCAACTGTCTGCGATGTTGCGAAGGGAACACTCACACGCACGCACGCACGCACAAAGGCTCGTTTGTTAGCCCGCTTTGTAATTTCGAAATGACGATCCTGCCCCCCCCCCCCTCCCTCCAAAGTGTGCGCTCAACGACTCACCCGAAAACGGAAGTTTCCTCCCTCGTACAAGCCGCTGTTCGGACACACGTCGATGACAAGTATCGATTTTGTGTCGATGTTCCAATCAACGACTGTCACCTGTGCGTCGGTGAAACGATGCAGGTTCCGTAGACACCGGTGCATGTCTTTTGCCGTCGACGTCATAATTGTCACTAACGTCCCCGCCGACTACCCAACTGTCGCTGAAAGCTCCGTACTGTTGTACGCCTGTATCACAAAAGTTCAATAAAACGCTATGCCTTCTGTCCGGAACGTGCACGCCACAGCCGGCCGCGCTATAACACAGGAGGGGTTAATTAAATATATATATTCATTGTGATTGTACTGCTCCACAAAGGCACCATCAGTTAATAGCACACGACACCTATATATGACCACCGGCGGATTTCACAAGACCAATGAAATAGCAACAGAGGTACAACAGGATGATGAAATCGTGGCTCGCGTTGTGCCATACGTGAACTAAGTCTGTCGTTGCTGAATAAATGTTATGTTGCCGACGACTCTGTTTACCAATGACGCGTAGATCTATTTGTGGATCGAGATGGTGGTGACGTCTAGTGCCTGGTGTTGTTTTGTTCATAGCCCGTCGTATGGCGCCACTATTCCGGTGCTGAATTAGTCTTGCCGTGTGAACCGGGAAAAGGTTTATCCCTAGAGATCCGTTTTATAGTTAATAGACAGTTTCAGCTATAAGTTTTTCGCGCTACGTATCGCCAAACCCGTAACTTATAGGCACTGACGTCACTAGAATGTGCCGGTCACATGTTCTCCATCGGTGTCGAGCCGAGATAAGGATACGTAAATACTGATAGAATGGCAGCAATAAGTGAGTATGCTACGTATACTATTGTGAACGTTAATTAAAAGAAAACGCGTTTATGTTTAACATGGTATTTAATTTAGATAGCCAAGAAAATATGTAACTTAACCACACTGATAAAACATCAGAAGTTTTAGAGCAATCAGACTTTTAAGAACGGCAACACAACTGCCTCCCGCGGGGTGACAAATCAGTCATGCATGGCACGGTCGAAGGCTAAGAAATGTAAAAGTTCCGTTTAATGGGCACTTTAGCTAAGCCGGTTACCGGCCGCCATGCTTGCCACGACGCGTGACATATTATTAAAACAGGTAATCAGCACGATTGAGGCAATGCCTGTTTAGTTACGGGGCTTCTACTATGTATCCAAACTGTAAAAAGA
This sequence comes from Escarpia spicata, assembly GCA_963995525.1. NCBI lineage: Eukaryota > Metazoa > Annelida > Polychaeta > Sabellida > Siboglinidae > Escarpia > Escarpia spicata. Next base: position 46,149,010 of record OZ023218.1, read on the forward strand.
ATATTAATAATATTTTATGTACATTTGCTTATAATTATTATTTTTAGATTTAATAGAAGCGGAAGTCGAAGGACGAAGAAAGAAATATGTTTCGTTTTTGGCTACGTTGCGGCAGTACGGGAGATAACAAATACAATCGCACGCACGCAAGCACGCACACACACAAAGCACACACGGGCGCACATACACACACACACACGCATTAACTCACTCATTCATTCACTCACTCATCACTCACTCACTCACACACTCGCTCACACACACACAGACGCACATACACACACACTCACTCATTCAGTCAGTCAGTCAGTCATTCATCACTCACACACGCACACGCACACGCACACGCACACACACACACACACACTTGCATGCATTCTTGTCCTTAATTTTCAGATCCGGCACAGAGGAGTATTGCAATGAGAAGGATCAACTACTGCCAGAACTTGCAGACATGGTGCATGCGAGAGTGCCTCTCAAACGGAAAGCAACGAATGGCGCCAATAGCACTGGCAACGACAAGCGAGTTGCACTGTTTTTGAGAGACAGTGCATTGAATAACGCGAAAGCAAAGCCATACATGCCAACACGCGCCAGTTGTAGTCAAGCAACGGATGCTTCTGATCTGCCAGTAACCCCTGACCTCAATGCAGGCACAGGTTTGTGTTATGCTGAGATGTTTGTCACAATAATATTATCCATACAACAGTAAACCAAAATTGTGAAACTATATGAGTGTTGGATCATGTGGTTAAGTTTAAACAGCTGAAAGCTACGCAGTGAAGTGGCTATAACATGTTTTGCTGCATCATTCTTTGCTGATAACGTGCCTAGAAGGGTATGATTTAATGTTATCAATAAAGTATCAATTATATTGTTATTGTACAGGTTCTAATATTACTGGCGTCACCAATGCAGAAACCACTACAGATGTCACACCATCAAAGAAGAAGGCTTTGAAAGCAGCTAAGCCAGCATATGCCCTGTTGGTTTATCTACGAGAAAAAAGCAAAGAAGATGCCGATTACAAAAACAAAGAACTAGAACTGCAGCGCCAGCGTTTGGAGCTGGAACAGAGAAAGTTTGCCCTGGAAGAGCAGGAGCGCCGCCAACGCATGGATATCGAACGTCGTCAAGCTGACGTAATGATGCAGCTTCTGCAGAAGAAGATGTGACGTGTTAAACTGTCTTTTTACAGTGTCATTTAAATAAAAAGTTAAGCTATATGCAGTTGCAATGCGATCTACCAAGTAACTGCTAATTTCGCTTAATTCCCCTGATCATCTTCCAAAGAAGCTCTCTAAATCAGACCACCTGTTAGGGTAAGACAATCTTCTCAATAACACACACAATGCATCCAACCCCGAGAACACTGATCTTTGAGGCAGTGTAATGGTTTCTGGTATTCTCAGTGCTTTTCGTAGGCATTCTAAGTCGTCTTTCTTGAAACGGAAATTGACCAGGCTTCCTCTTCAGACGACGCAGCTAGGTTAAATCGTGACGAACTGTTCATTCGTCTTCTTTTTGCATCCTCTTCTTTCAAAGCATCACAGTGAATTAACGCTCCCAGCATGAACAAACCATCATCGTCGTCCAAAGCGGCAAGTAGCAACACAAATTCGGCCGTCATTACCTAACAGGCATAAAACACATGTTAATTATATTGCTATGTAGGAACATTCAACCAATATATACTCACAACAAGATGTTTTATATCGATTTTTATGATTACACAAATCTTGGTCTTTCCACATTATCTATAGATAAAAAAGTAATGTGTATTGCCAAATTAACTCCCAATAAACTATTTCACCACATACTTGGCCTTATTGCACAAATACTTTGCATTATCACCAACTTCCTAAAAGACAATAAAATATATATATTAAGTTGTATTAGTTAACGTCGCAAGTTTCCATAACTTACATATACTACACTTACAGTAAACAATTAATACATTTAATCTTTCTACCTTTGAAACGGATGCGGAAACTTGGTTGTGCACGCTGCTTCAAACTTATAGCTGAAACTATTTTAAGACTACGGATGAGATAAGTTAAACTTATAGGCTATCCGTTAAGTATTGAGATACGTTGTGAACGAAAACGTATAGCTGAAACTGTCTAATATCACATGGCTATGCCTATAGATCAGTATTGTTATATTCCATTGCAACCATTAACAAAAGCTATGCAGTTAGGCAATTGCACTTCGTGCGCAAAGTTACAATTATATTTTAATACAAAAAACCTACATTTTAATGTTTATGTTGTGACCGACCTCTTCTAACGTTTTCTTCAAACCAGGGGAACAACGTGTAAAACGAGCTCTAACCAAAACGGCGTTAATATATTACATAGAGCTAAATCTGTGGTGGCACTGCCAGTTAACTCATCAATGGGCACTAGTGAACATTGGTCAGAAGCGCGAAACGCAAATTCAAACAGTTGAGCTAAAAAAAGACTGTTTTATGCTTTTCTTAAAATATTAATAACATTTTCCAAATATCACATTTCCATATGTGCCCATTAAAAAACCGGAAACTGTGGTATGCATGCATTAGTCAAAAGTTATGTTCTGATACGTATGTATTAGATTTTAAAACATGCAAAGCTTGTATTCAAATTGATGTGCAACTCGAGGCATGAAGTGCGGCCAAAATGGGTCCCTGAGCGGACAGCTATGCTAACAGAAGGTCCATTTTCGCCGATTCGCTGTTGTTACATTATTCCCATCTGCAGGTGTTCTATTATTTTACATAATTATACATGTATAGGGTATTGTGTGTTACCCAGTTATACAATAATAATTATTAATATTAATATTATTGTTGTTTTTATTATTGTTGTTATTAGTATTATAAAAAATAGATAAGCGAGCGAAATATGAACAGCTCAGAACACGTCAAAAACATGAAATTCTACGGTCGCTAGCACCCTCACGGCTCGTCCTGTCTCGACGATCTTGGTATCATTTGAAAGGATGCACTTTTTGTTATTCTAGCGACATCTAGATTTCCCGGTAACCGTTCAAAGAACACCGATAAATGGACCTACAATCACGCCGTTTTCGGTGTTCTGTACGGTTCCGAACGATGTTGGCGGCGGGTACTTAGTACACTAATCTTCCGATTGCGGCGCTGTTTTCCTCATTTGCATAGGTCCAGACATGCGCACTTCACCATTTCTTGATTTCATGTTATAAGCTCCACCCACTTTTAAACCGCGGCGAAACTGATGTGCTTTGATCGCAACGAAACCGATATATCTCTACGTCAGCGTGACGTCACAATAAAGTACGTCACACAACGGGTCTAAATTCGTTGCGTTGGTTGGTCGATATACGTGACTGTGACGTCACGCCTACTTCACGTATGTCATTTTAGCAGCCGTTTGAAAGTGGGTGGAGCTTATACCATGAAATCAGATAGTGGTGCCTCAATCGGTAGATTGGTGAACTGTGTCGACGAAACAACATGGTTCGCATTGTCTAAGACACCGGAACGGGCCCGGTTGTAGGTCCGTTTTCGGTTAATTTTAGGAATGATTATCAGGAAACCATTTATATGTTTGAATAGCAGAACGCTTAAACTTTAAAATGACATCACTATTGTTGGAATCCGATGAACCGCATTGGTACTAGCAATCATTAAAAAAATTTGGAACGTGTTTGACAGTTGTTCATTTTTCGCTCGCTTATCTATTTTTGGTATTATTAAATAATAATAAAGCACTTAAGCTAAACAATGATATTACTATTATATATTTAACATAGCGTCAACATGAGGGCTATGGATACATATATCAAGTAATGTATATATAAATATATTGTCACGTTGAATTTATCCCCAATCTATGATAATAACCCCCATAGCGAGTGTCTCACTTATACTGAAAGGAGATCAATCAACAAAGTGAAAGTCGATAAATAGGCAAACATGCGCCAACACGCACAGCCCATGCATATGTCAACTTCAATAAAAAAATGTCTACAATGAAGGAACCACAACCCAGCCCGAGCGGAACTACACGGGAAAGGAAGGGATCGATCGTCTTTACTGTTTTCGGACAGTAAAGACGGGGAAGAATGGAAAAAATTAATGTGAATAATGTGCAGCGTGGGTACGCCATGACTGGTTATAGTCCGAATGTGCACCACGTGTTTGCGAAACGTGTGATGATATCTACGTAATACAAGTGTCGATGTGCAAGGGGCCCGTTTTTGATGCAGTTTTTGCGAGACAAAAATCGGGTGGTTTTCTTAAACACTCGATCCTTGATTTAATAATTTTAATAGAAATGCACCAAATCTTATCATAGTCGTAGCCAGATAAGTGGAGAAGATAAAAATAGATAAAGGTAGATAACAAATGTTTTAGAATGAAAATTGTCAACTTTATAACAAAATGGCCCGTTTTGCACGTCGTTACTCTACAGTTGTTTTTCCGAAAAAAATATGCAATGCTGCCCGTTATTTGTTGCTCTAACAGACCAGATTTTGTCAGCATAAACAGGGATCCTTCCACCATTGGCACGTGCATATATATATTCATAGAAAAGGTGTATTGTTACAAAATTACTCGCACTTCATTCGTCAAAGCCTACCCTGAATGCGAAAGGGAAACTGTAATCTATCCACAGATTGCATCACTTCATTTCGGTGTGTGCGTGTGTGCGTGTGTGCGTGTGTGCGTGTGTGCGTGTGTGCGTGTGTGCGTGTGTGCGTGTGTGCGTGTGTGCCTGTGTGCCTGTGCGCGTGTGCGTGTGTGTGTTACGTGTACATTTATTTGAATTAATGCTATATTTAATATGGTGTGTGGACACAGGTCTGTGTGATGCGTGCTGTAGCGTAGAGTGTAGAGTGCAATGTAGTGTGGTGTGTGGACACAGGTCTGTGTGATGCATGCTGTAGCGTAGTGTGTAGAGTGCAATGTAGTGTGGTGTGTGGACACAGGTCTGTGTGATGCGTGCTGTAGCGTAGTGTGTAGAGTGCAATGTAGTGTGGTGTGTGGACACAGGTCTGTGTGATGCGTGCTGTAGCGTAGTGTGTAGAGTGCAATGTAGTGTGGTGTGTGGACACAGGTCTGTGTGATGCGTGCTGTAGCGTAGTGTGTAGAGTGCAATGTAGTGTGGCGTGTGGACACAGGTCTGTGTGATGCGTGCTGTAGCGTGGTGTGTAGGGTGCAATGTAGTGTGGTGTGTGGACACAGGTCTGTGTGATGCGTGCTGTAGCGTGGTGTGTAGGGTGCAATGTAGTGTGGTGTGTGGACACAGGTCTGTGTGATGAGTGCTGTAGCGTGGTGTGTAGGGTGCAATGTAGTGTGGTGTGTGGACACACGTCTGTGTGATGCGTGCTGTAGCGTGGTGTGTAGGGTGCAATGTAGTGTGGTGTGTGGACACAGGTCTGTGTGATGCGTGCTGTAGCGTGGTGTGTAGGGTGCAATGTGGTGTGGTGTGTGGACACAGGTCTGTGTGATGCGTGCTGTAGCGTGGTGTGTAGGGTGCAATGTAGTGTGGTGTGTGGACACACGTCTGTGTGATGCGTGCTGTAGCGTAGTGTGTAGGGTGCAATGTAGTGTGGTGTGTGGACACAGATCTGTGTGATGCGTGCTGTAGCGTGGTGTGTAGGGTGCAATGTGGTGTGGTGTGTGGACACAGGTCTGTGTGATGCGTGCTGTAGCGTGGTGTGTAGGGTGCAATGTAGTGTGGTGTGTGGACACAGATCTGTGTGATGCGTGCTGTAGCGTAGTGTGTAGAGTGCAATGTAGTGTGGTGTGTGGACACAGGTCTGTGTGATGCGTGCTGTAGCGTAGTGTGTAGGGTGCAATGTAGTGTGGTGTGTGGACACAGATCTGTGTGATGCGTGCTGTAGCGTAGTGTGTAGGGTGCAATGTAGTGTGGTGTGTGGACACAGATCTGTGTGATGCGTGCTGTAGCGTAGTGTATAGAGTGCAATGTAGTGTGGTGTGTGGACACACGTCTGTGTGATGCGTGCTGTAGCGTGGTGTGTAGGGTGCAATGTAGTGTGGTGTGTGGACACACGTCTGTGTGATGCGTGCTGTAGCGTAGTGTGTAGGGTGCAATGTAGTGTGGTGTGTGGACACAGATCTGTGTGATGCGTGCTGTAGCGTGGTGTGTAGGGTGCAATGTGGTGTGGTGTGTGGACACAGGTCTGTGTGATGCGTGCTGTAGCGTGGTGTGTAGGGTGCAATGTAGTGTGGTGTGTGGACACAGATCTGTGTGATGCGTGCTGTAGCGTAGTGTGTAGAGTGCAATGTAGTGTGGTGTGTGGACACAGGTCTGTGTGATGCGTGCTGTAGCGTAGTGTGTAGGGTGCAATGTAGTGTGGTGTGTGGACACAGATCTGTGTGATGCGTGCTGTAGCGTAGTGTGTAGGGTGCAATGTAGTGTGGTGTGTGGACACAGATCTGTGTGATGCGTGCTGTAGCGTGGTGTGTAGGGTGCAATGTGGTGTGGTGTGTGGACACAGGTATGTGTGATGCGTGCTGTAGCGTGGTGTGTAGGGTGCAATGTAGTGTGGTGTGTGGACACAGGTCTGTGTGATGCGTGCTGTAGCGTGGTGTGTAGGGTGCAATGTAGTGTGGTGTGTGGACACAGGTCTGTGTGATGCGTGCTGTAGCGTGGTGTGTAGGGTGCAATGTATTGTGGTGTGTGGACACACGTCTGTGTGATGCGTGCTGTAGCGTAGTGTGTAGAGTGCAATATAGTGTGGTGTGTGGACACAGGTCTGTGTGATGCGTGCTGTAGCGTAGTGTGTAGGGTGCAATGTAGTGTGGTGTGTGGACACAGATCTGTGTGATGCGTGCTGCAGCGTGGTGTGTAGGGTGCAATGTGGTGTGGTGTATGGACACAGGTCTGTGTGATGCGTGCTGTAGCGTGGTGTGTAGGGTGCAATGTGGTGTGGTGTGTGGACACAGGTCTGTGTGATGCGTGCTGTAGCGTGGTGTGTAGGGTGCAATGTGGTGTGGTGTGTGGACACAGGTCTGTGTGATGCGTGCTGTAGCGTGGTGTGTAGGGTGCAATGTAGTGTGGTGTATGGACACAGGTCTGTGTGATGCGTGATGTAACATAGTGTGTAGGGTGCAATGTAGTGTGGTGTGTGGACACAGGTCTGTGTGATGCGTGCTGTAACGTGGTGTGTAGGGTGCAATGTAGTGTGGTGTGTGGACACAGGTCTGTGTGATGCGTGCTGTAGCGTGGTGTGTAGGGTGCAATGTGGTGTGGTGTATGTTGGTATATGTGGTGAGATTTCGCTAACAAAAAATTAAAATGTTGCCACGGTAATGCAATTATTGACCATTGCTAACAAAATAAGAGGCAGTGTCACATTCTTGATTGTCTGTGAAAATAATAGTCATGTCTATCAAACTTTAAGCAACGTGTGGTGATTGTATTATCAATAAAATAATGAGGTGTTTTGAAGAAACAAAATTAGTTTTTTAGTTTCCCGCATATTCCAGCAAAACTGTCCAACAAAGTGAATATTTCAGAAAATAATATACCCCGTGTTTAAAAATGTAGGCCTCCCCTCTTACTCAACAAGGCCCCGAGCCATAAGTAGGAGTCTAATATACACATGCAGAAACTTCAATATGACACATTTTCATATACCATGTGTGTTGGGATGGTACGTATAGTGGACCACGGGTGTCTTATATTGGACCAGTGGTCCAACATAGGACACCCCGACTGGTCCAATACCGGTCGAAGGCATAATTAACTTCTTCGATGTGATTCTCGGAAACTGTACAATTTTCCGTCTTCATTCCTCTCATGCACGCTATATAGACCGTCGTGTACAATCTACTCTGTAACAGGCTTTGCATCACGCCTTCAAAGTTGGTTAAAACTCGATGCACACCACTCTCAATGGTATTACTTCGTTTGTACAACATTTTATTGCAATGAACAGTCGTCTTCTACAAATATTGCAAATAATAAAGTTGTTCGAGCAACATTTATTTACAAAGAACACATATGGTAATCATAATCTTCGTTATCAACTTAAAAATTGCAATTGTAATTGCGATGTATTTGTTTTAATTTGTACTATGCCTAATTTACCAAGACAAATGTACGCCTACATTTTCGACTTGTTTTGTTGGTAATTACCATAACAAACACATATAATAGTTTCTAACGGCAATTTGCCCTTCGCTGCGTCACAGCTAACCGGGAAGTTACGTTTGTACGCAGTAGCAGTGAAATGTTCTAGAATCTAGAAAAAGTTGGTGCCAATAATAGTAACATTTATGGTGAATATAAGAATAACGCTAGGTTTATAATATCCAGTTTTGAACAATCGTAGCGGTGTGCGGCGGTCAGTCGTAGGCCAGTCACAAGCTTATGTAGAGCGCAGTCGCGCAGCGTTAAGAGCTCCGGACTCTCAACTGAGAGAACGTGGGTTCGAATCCAGTGGGCAAGTTCGTTTACTCTACATTGCTTCAGTTCACCCAGCTGTATGAATAGACAGTGGTGGATATTTGGCGATAGACAGTGGTGGATATTTGTGTACGAATAGTCTTCGCGCATTAATTGCAGCGTGACTGAATTCTTCCCAGAGAAGTCGAGACGGTGTTCGATTGGTCTGCCAGGGAGTAAAGTGTAAAGCGCTTTGAGCAGTCCTGAGGACTGGATACTGCGCTGTATAAGAACTTACCTTTACCTACCTTTACGATCATACGCGATATGGCTACGACCGTCGAGATGCGTCGCAGCGTAGACAATCGGGCGGTGAGCGGCTAGCTACATTAAATTTGTTGCCGCGCCGACACTTGAAAGGTAAAAGATTTGTGAATTTTACCCGAGTACCGACGCTTAGCTACTCGTGCCGTTAGTTATGTTTCTAATATTTTTGTCGATGCGTATGCAAGATATTACGGCATATTGTGGTTCCTAATTGCAAACAAATATGATCTACACAACAAATAATATTGTATTGATAACGTGTAGCGAATAATTTGAGTATTTGTTTACTGTTAAAAGTGGATCTCCCATCGCGATAAAATAGACTGATCCACACACCATTAGCAATGGGCGCTATAGTACAAGTCGATCTTTGATGTGAGAGGCACGCGATGCCCGTCGTTAACTGATATTTTGCTAAACATTCTTTGTGCTATTTTCGCTGTTTGTTATCTCACTTTATATGATCGAATATGTTTTATGTATACTGTAACATGTATGTGTTACGTTAAAAACGATTAGGGAATCACGAAATATTTAGTCAATAACAGTAATGTCGGCAAACGGTGCTGCTATGCCCATGTCCGACCGGCGATAATAATTATGTTGGCATGTCGTTGCTATTTAGACCGACTTTCAAATTGCACATACGATCTATGGATACGCATGGGAAATCGTATTTACTAAATAATATATATTTTTTACTCTACTTTGGAAATAATGTACATATTTACGTTATATGTCAAATTAAAGCAAATATAATATCATATAATAAAGTAATGTCGATGGTAGAATGCACGGCGGACCGAGATCGACGACATTTAGTTGTTCCTTTTGTTATACGACCAAATCATTTTGAAATGTACATTAATATATTTTAAAACGAATATCCAAATTTACAAAAGTACAAAGAAACAGTGACTGTTAAATATGCGAATACAGATTTTCCCTGACTCAAGGTGATCAGGGAAAGGAAACCCAGTCACAAAAAGTCAGATAAAAACCAAACAACACAATACAGCTCAATGAAACTGGTTTTAATGCCTATATATAAAATGTATCTTCCAAGTGTTCATATATTTATTTGCCTGAGTTGTATTTTTAAAGTTTGTGTTTGTCTCCTGCCAGGTGCTAAACTGCTAAAACCTCATTTTGAAAACATGATATGTCTAAAACTATCATTCATATCCATCTTAATTTTGCGTACTAAATGTATATGTTGTTGTCCTTGGACAGGTATAATGTTATGAGATTCAAGATATTAATTAAAAACTGGTATTAGGTCAAAAATGGCTTTTTATAACAAAATACTTGCCCGATCCCATATTAGAAGCAAAATAGGTGAGTTAGATGTTTGCCGGAATGCCTTCAATGTTACTGTTGATCGCACATAGTTCATAAAATATTCCACATCCGTTTGTCTGCCACTGGACAATAGTTCGGCCCTATCGTTTTCTTTATCATCGTCACATTGACAAGTTTGGAGCCACGTGCTGGTCGTAAAAGACACGTGCACACTCTAATGTACAATTAAGATGCTGCTGCGAGCCACTGCGCTCGTTTCTATGGTGAGTCATATGCGTGGGAACAGGGTGCAAAGGGGTAACTGCCCCTGGAATTTCGCTGAGGGCAGACATATTATGGTTCTGCCTCCCCCCCGAATACATCTGAGCGTGCATGTGGGTTTTTGGCGAGCGTCAATGGGCAAATCGAAGTATTCTGGAATCCATAAGATGTTTTTTTTTCGTGGCGATTGTCAATGAGGTGCAACTGGAGGTTTTTGATGAGCTTCAAAAATGTTGAACGTCGCTGCGGCCCGCGAGAAATATTCCCACCGCCACCCCTCGTCTTCGATGTCAGCCGAGAGCCGAGGCAGCGGAGAAGTTTAAATTACCGCGGCGCGATGCAGAATAATAATTTTCAAGAACTCCCCTCCCCCCGTCTTCCGCTGTCGAGACCCAGCGGAGCGGAATGGCGCTGAAGCTCCAGATTGTTTTTTACTTACATTAATGGTTTAGCATAATGCGTTCACAATATGTGTTCACCTCCAAACTGATATATATATATATATATATATATATATATATATATATATATATATATATATATATATAGAACACCACTGAATCCGGCCATGCATCTCATGCATGTAATATGAGGCCATAAAGAGAAGCAACATGAGGAAGACACGTGTGTCTATGTACACGACCGCTGTCCTCTTGAACGTGCTTGTCACTGTCACATGCATGTAATATGAAGTCAAAAAGAGAAGCAACACGAGGAAGGCACGTCTATGCGGAGCGGAATGGCGCTGAAATTCCAGATTGTTTTTTACTTACATTAATGGTTTAGCACAATGCGTTCACAATATGTGTTCACCTCCAAACTGATATATATATATATATATATATATATATATATATATATATATATATATATATATATATATATATATATAGAACACCACACCACCTGCAGATGAGCACTTCTGTGTGTTCAAAGTAGTGCCATCTCTTACAACATTACCAAGTACAACCCAATAGTTGGTTTTACTGAATCCAGCCATAAAGAGAAGCAACATGAGGAAGACACGTGTGTCTATGTACACGACCACTGTCCTCTTGAACGTGCTTGTCACTGTCACATGCATGTAATATGAGGCCATAAAGAGAAACAACATGAGGAAGACGCGTGTGTCTGTGTACACGACCACTGTCCTCTTGAACGTGCTTGTCATTGTCACATGCATGTACTACAGTGGTGTTGCCAGAGGGGGGCCAAGGGGGCCATGCCCCCCCCAATCCCGGAAAATTAGGAGGGTATAGGAGACTGAAGACATATAACTGGTTACCTGATTTATAGAGTGACAAGGTACAGAGGTTATAGGGGTGCCTGTGTATGACTTCCACGTCTTTGGCAAAGACATTTGTCATCATTCAAATGGGATTGAGTTACCAAAAGTAGAGGAATCCCGTTACTTATGCCGTAGGCGATAAGCATCCAGCAGGTTGCAGTCCAAGAGGTTACTGGGCAACGAATATGTCATCATTCACAATGTGTTTGATGGCTAATGCCTATTAATATATCAACACAAGGATGCAAAATGATAGTTGCCCGGCAAGATGATTAGTTACTAGACTAAGATCAAGTTGCAACCTGCCAAAACGGCCAAAGCAATTTATGTAGTCGATTTTCCACTGAGTAGTCCGAACTTCGTATTGTGAATTAATTAATTTTAATAAGCGACAACGTTACACATGAAAGGGACATTTTTGTGAAGCTCACTCGACGCCGCCAGAGCGGTACGGATTTTGTGTGAAATATTGGTTGAACGCCAGCGACTCATCACACACACGCAAGCACGCACGCACGCACGCACACACACAAACACACACCTATAATAAGTATATACATACATACGTGTGTGTGTGTGTGTGCGTGCATGCGTGCGTGCGTGCGTGCGTGCGTGTGTCATATACCGCTACTCATTGCTTGCTTGAATGCCAGATGGCCCGCTCCAATACAAAATCCTGCCTACGCCCCTGATGTAATATGAGGCCATAAAGAGAAGCAACATGAGGAAGACACGTGTGTCTGTGTACACGACCACTGTCCTGTTGAACGTGCTTGTCACTGTCACATGCATGTAATATGAGGCCATAAAGAGAAGCAACATGAGGAAGACACGTGTGTCTGTGTACACGACCACTGTCCTGTTGAACGTGCTTGTAACTGTCACATGCATGTAATATGAGGCCATAAAGAGAAGCAACACGAGGGAGACACGTGTGTCTGTGTACACGTTCACTGTCCTCTTTAACGTGCTTGTCACTGTCACATGCATGTACTATGATACGCGTGTCTGCTTCCTTATTTAAATGCAAAACATCTCTAACAGTTGATTTTGCGCATTTGTTGTCTTGAAATCCCCCACCCACGACGAGTTCACATCCATGGGGCAGGTGCTTACCGTGCTCCATCATGTAATGGATGAGACAGTGAGCCAGGTCAGCCTTGCTTTCATCTACGGACGTGTTTGACAAAGATGATGCGCAAAGATGGAAAGCCCACATCTATAAAAATTACTATATTATTTGCATGTCTGTTTGATTCGATGTTTATACGTAACATAAGTCTGTAAAGGTATGATAAAATATTACGTGCAATGGTTTTTCATTGGGATGGTGTTTACATCTACCCATTAACTAACTAAACGATTACTTGAGGCTGTTCTGAGTGATCTCGCAAGCACACTGTGTTGACACTCAAACAGCTACCGTCTCATCAACAACTATGATTGTTTGTAGGCGTCTGTATCGTGCTGGAATGAACTTTCTTAAGTACGTTTCATCCCAGTTCAGCAGATCTGAGACGGCTGTCCGTGGACTGCTAGTAGCAGTAATGTCATCTGTTGGAACTACAGCATTTTCCTCTAGCCTTGATTAACCAAGCCCCGTGATGTGGCGCCACTATTTGTCGCACAAAAAAAACTGCATCCAGAGACGTCTTGCTGTTGCAGTGAAGGAGGTGGGGTTGGTAGGTGTATAATTGGAAGTGTGTTGTGAGCCTCAGTGAGTTTCTGTGAAACTCACGGGGGTGTAATCATACATTTTTGTGAGTCTTAAGGCTTAACTTAAGGTGCAGGTGAGGGTTTCTCGATCTGAGCCGAACCAAATGCTGTAGTCGCAGAAAATGTGTTGCTGCTGCACCGCCGTAACTTTAGCTTCTCCACTGTCTCTGCTCGACTGGTGACATCGGATGATTGGGGGGGTGAAGGGGAGTATGGGGCGGAGGGGGGGGGGTGCTGTTGAAAACATTGCACAGCCGTAATTTCACCGTCTTCTCGCTGTCTCTTGCGCTGCCTCCTATAACTCGTCTCAACTGCTGGAATGGGAAGACGGGCGAGGGAGGTCTGTTGATTTTTTTTGCCGCTACGCCATATCGCTGTATCTTCACTTCAACTTTTCTTCAGTTTCTCCGCTTGCTTGCCTGGCTCAACTGTGACATCAGAAGATGGGGGTTGCTATTGAAATTGTTCACCGCCGCGTCAGCATAATTTCTGCTTATTTAACAAGATTGCCACGCAGATGATTAACTCTAGATGGCAGGTGAACAAGGAAGCCTTTTGGCTTATCGAGAGTTCAACCCTTTTTTATTTACAAGTATCCCGCCCTTCTGAGGTGTGTGTCGATTTTAGTTTTTACATATTCATGGCATGACATGGAGCTGGGGTGTTGTGCTTGGCAGTAGCTCCCACGACAGCTGTCTTCAATTTCAATTCAAGGAACGTTTTTCATATTTCTCAGGTGCGTGTATAGAGGTACATACATTACTTCGGACGTTTACATTTACTTGAAAATGATTACTGGTGCCGGACTGTTATAGTTTTTAATCGACATTCGTCTACGCTTGCCTTGAGAACCGGTTACAAACTTGTCAAGCAGAACGCTTTGGTCTATTCTTGGATAACACCGGACCACGGACAACTTTTGTGCAATCGCCGATGATACTCAGTGTCGCAAGACGCACTTCAGCATGCGTGTGTGTCAACATCAGTGGTGCGTTATTCTAGGACACATTTGTTGTCAACTGCCGCCCATGCGACCAGGTATATCAGATCTCCGGTGACCTGCTGTGTGAATCTTCTCTTTCACCAACTGTGCATCTCCAAGCGTTCGACTACGAAACGTAAACACCGTGGCGGTCGTAAAGTCGCAAAACCGATCGGGACAATAATTCACTACGCAAGAGTACCGACGTTGCCACAACCAAGCCGAAATGTACCAAATTTAATAACTTTACCATTATATAAACAGGTACAGCGCGATCAAGGCGTACGAGTATGCTACGTTAACGCACAATCGTGTCGGAACAAAACACTCGCCATCGCGGATCATATACTTGAAAACCATCTCGATATGATGACGATATGCGAAACGTGGTTGAAGCCTTCGAGCGACGCCAATGTGATTACATACATTGTACCATATGGATATTCCATCAAGCACACGCCGAAATCGTCTTACACAAATACCGTTACCGATGCCGATGCGTTTCGATCCTTTGAACACCTACGTCATCCACGAGAATCGTTGTTATTTACCGACCCCCGCCATCAGTGAAAAATGGCTTGTCAACAACTGTGTTTTTTTAAGAATGGGACCGTTTCATCGACCAGTATGCCATAAAACCTGGACCTCTGATTATCATGGAAGATTTGAACTTTCATATTGACAACGCTGCAAATGTTGACGCACGGCGACTGACCAATTCTGTGAATGCCACAGGGATGGTGTTGCATGTTCGCGGGCCAACCCACAGGAAAGGACACACTTTGGATGTACTCATGACCCGCAGCAAGGACGAACACCTTGTTCGAAATGTTACCGTTACGGATATGAGCCTTTCTGACCACTTTGTGGTGAGTTTCAACATAGACATTGTTCAACATCGCACTCTTTTGATGAAAATCAAATATTGCAAGTTACGCAACAATAATGTAGTTTCTTTTCGACAAGACATTCCACTGTTCCGTTCGGATGATCTTGACTTGCTGAACGTAGAAGAACTGGTTGATCAATACGATCATAATGCAGGTCAGCTTAGTTTATTCGCACGCGTCCGTTGTTCTAGATAAATACAAGACTGGCTGCATCTCGCCATCAAGAAGGCTGGACTAAATCCAGAATCAATGCAGAATTATCGACTTGTATCGAAACTGACATTTCTTTCTAAAGTAATCGAGCGCGTTGTAGCAAAACAGCTGAACGTCCATATGCAAGAGAACAACTTGCACGACCAGTTTCAATCGGCATATCGACAAGATCACTCAACTGAAACGGCTCTGCTTAAAGTTCACAATGACAGTCTGTCTGCAGTAGACCGTGGCTGTGTTGTTGTGTTGGTTATGCTTGACTTGACCGCCGCTTTCGACACCATAGTCCACGGAATTCTATTGAGCAGACTCACTCACATATTCCGTGCCACTGGCGCTGCGCTTGAGTGGTTCAGATCTTACTTGTCCGGTCGGCATCAAGTCGTTCGTATTGGAAGTGTCAAATCCTCCCCAACTGCTGTGCAGTTTGGTGTACCGCAAGGCATCGTACTCGGGCCATTGCTGATCACTGCATATATCACACCACTTGGCGACGTCGTCGAGAAATCCGGCTTGGATTATCACATATATGCCGACGACACGCAACTTTATGTTTCGTTTTGTCCTGGTGGAGATGGCCAACTTGAACTCAATGGATCGTTTGTGCTGTTGCCTAGAAGAAATTGGCGAATGGTCTCGGACCAATTTACTGAAATTAAATGATCAGAAGACAGATGTCATGGTGTTTGGTACTAAACAGAAATTGTCACTACTAAAGGAGATTCGTATTTTTGACTCGACTTTGACTTCGTCTTCAAGTGCGAGCAACCTGGGCGCTCTATTTTGTTCAATCCCTCAACATGACTAACCACATAAGTACCATTTGCCGAACAGCGTATATGCACTTCCACAACATCAGTCGTATGAGGCAATACCTCACAACATATGCGACTAAACCACTTGTGCTCGCTTTCGTCATATCTAGATTGGACTACAGGAACGCGTTACTGGCTGGACTACCACGAAACCACATTCACAAACACCAGCGAATCCAAAACATGGCAGCCAGAATCATCACGTCTAAAAGAACTACACTGGCTGCCAATCAAATGCCGAATGTTATGTATGTCTGTCTCTCTTCCACTCCACCATTCTCCATCCCTCTCTCTCTTTCCCCTCTCTCCTCTCCTCTCTCTCTCCCCCTCGGTCTCTCTCCACCACTGTCTCTCTTCCTCCCTATGCCTCCCTCTTCCTCTCTCTCCCTCGCTCTCCCTCTCTCTCCATCGCTCTCCTTCTCTCTCTCTCTCCATCGCTCTTCCTCTCTCTCTGCCTCGCTCTCCCTCTCTCCTTGTCTCCTTTCTCTGTGTCACTCTCTCCCCCTCTCCCTGTCTCTATGGCTGATGTCTGTCTTGAGAGACTGTCATCTACTGTTCCTTGTTGTGACTACTCAACTGATGTTTATTTGCTTGTTGTAGAATGTGCGGCTGACTGCTCCAAGTGTTTTATGGCAAACGTGTGTGACAATGACTCTTGACTTGACTCCAAAATGGCCACTGTTCGGAGTAATGTTGTGCAATAACTCGAGAACCAAAAATGATAGAATCATAAATGAGACCACTTTTAGGCGTTTTCCGCAACAACTGTTTTTTTCTCCAGTTGTTACGGAGAACCAATTAAGATGTATTCAGTCTAGGAGTTGTTTGTTTTAAGTTTCATGCTTTGCATCTAGCTATTGATGTCTCTAATGCACCGTTCCATAGACTCGTGATTACTGTCCATAGAATTGGCATTAAAACTACAGTACGCCTGATGGTCATCAGCATACACATGCCCCAGCTTACCTTGCTGATCAATGATATGAAAAATAGGGCTAAGATACTGTGTGAATTCCACAGGACCGAGGCATGATTCTTGCGGTACTCCCTGATCAAGTTTAAACTGGTCAGACACAGTACCATCAATAATAATTGATTTAATTTGAAGATAAGACGAAAACCAATTTAGAGCTGTGCCTGATACACCAAAAGAAGAATTCACAATAATCAACAAAATCTTATGGTCCCCAGTATGAAAAGTCAACAACAAGTAAATTAAAACCAGTTGTGTTCTGTTGGTCCATGTTTAAAAGAATGTCAGACTGGACCTTAACAAGAGCAGTTTCAGTAGAATGTCCAGCTCTATACGCCGACTGACAAGGTGACAAGGAAATCCACATTCTGAATGAAAGCAAAGTTGGTCTACAACAGCCCGTTCTGATAATTTAGAGATATACTGGTGATTCGACACAGGGCGCAGACATGGGGTCAAATGCAAATGCATTTGCATTTAAATGCATTTAAATGCAACTGATCCAGTGTTCGCATTTGCATTTGAAAATTTGGAGCCAAAACTATTTGCATTTAAATACATTTTAAAAGTATTTGAAAAATCAAATACATTCCACTGTTCCGTTCGGATGATCTTGACTTGCTGAACGTAGAAGAACTGGTTTATCAATACAATCATAATGCAGGTCAGCTTAGTTTATTCGCACGCGTCCGTTGTTCCGGATAAATACAAGACTGGCTGCATCTCGCCATCAAGAAGGCTGGACTAAATCCAGAATCAATGCAGAATTATCGACCTGTATCGAATCTGACATTTCTCTCTAAAGTAATCGAGCGCGTTGTAGCAAAACAGCTGAATGTCCACATGCAAGAGAACAACTTGCACGACCAGTTTCAATCGGCATAGCGACAAGATCACTCAACTGAAACGGCTCTGCTTAAAGTTCACAATGATATTATGTCTGCAGTAGACCGTGGCTGTGTTGTTGTGTTGGTTATGCTTGACTTGATCGCCGCTTTTGACACAATTGTCCACGGAATTCAATTGAGCAGAATCACTCACAGATTCCGTGTCACTGGCGCTGCACTTGAGTGGTTCAGATCTTACTTGTCCAGTCGGCATCAAGTCGTTCGTATTGGAAATGTCAAATCCTCCCCAACTGCTGTGGCGTTTCTGTTGGTCCATGTTTAAAAGAATGTCAGACTGGACCTTTACAAGTGCAGTTTCAGTAGAATGTCCAGCTCTTTACGCCGACTGACAAGGTGGCAAGGAAATCCACATTCTGAATGAAAGCAAAGTTGGTCTACAACATACCGTTCTGTTAATTTAGAGATATACTGGAGATTCGATAAAGGGCGCAGACATGGGGTCAAATGCAAATGCATTTGCATTTAAACGCATTTAAATGCAACTGATCCAGTGTTTGCATTTGAAAATTTGTATTTGAACTTATAGCATTTAATTATGTCAATGAAAACTGTTATCACAGCTGTACTTAATAAAATTGTTGCTTGGTCTGGGCTGTTGATACAGGTCAATCGTGTTACTTATGTGATCACCGAGGCATGACATTCACTGAGAGAAAACTGGCCTTCCTATAGCTCTTTTATTAGCTGACCAACTGCAGCATTTGCATGCTTTGATGATCATTAACTGCTCGGGTCATTATCAGATGGATGATCAGTGTATCAGTTGCCTTTGACAGGATCAGGTTAGCAGGCATTTAATTAACAGTGGGTGGCTTATTCTAATTTTATTAGAAGACGCATCAATGGGCACAGGAAATGGAAAACAGGATTAACCTGTCACAGGAGAAAATAATAAAATGTGTGACCAATTATAACATGGGTCTATGGACTCAATGAACTCCCTTAATTCTGGATAAACAAAGGTCAAGTATAGCTCATTTTTGTCATTATGTATTATGCACGAGCACGGGGACGTCAAGTATTTGAACAGTATTGAAATACTTTTGAAAAGTATTTGCATTTGACATTAACAAATTGCATTTGCATTTAAATACCTTTCAATGTACTTGACCCCATGTCTGACTGTCTGTCAGGGCGATAGTTTTTTGGAATAGGATCCAGTTCTGCTTTTTTAAGCAGTGGCTCTACAAGTGCAGTCTTCCATTCGTGTGGGAATTCCCCAGCAGCAATGGAGCAATTGATGATGTGTGTAAGGAATGGCACAAATTCCTCAATATACTATTTGACCAATTTGGTTGGCATGGGGTTCAGAACATAGCTGGTTGTCTTAGATTTCATAACCAACTTGTGCACATCATCATCAGAGACCGCAGCAAATATATCTAAATTATCACACACACACACCTCTGTTTTCTGGTGATTTGACGGGAGGTTTTGCTAGGCAACATATCACGTGCAGGATAGGTTAATATTTAAGCGTGTTCGGCCAGTATTGCCAGAGGGTTGACATTGGTTGTTATGTAGGGAATATAACATAGTATAATGTTCTTCCCTTGTTCTGCTCATTATGTTATTATATAGGATTTGTCTTAACTTGATTTGTATTGTAATGAGTTACAATAAATTTGATTTGATTTGATTTGGTTATGCTTCAGGTGGCGTGCCTATCCTGGATGGCATGACATTTGGTCAGTACGAGAAGATGCTAGAGGGTTGTGTCAGCAACCTGTATATCCAGGGTAAGGGACCCCTGGACCTCACCAATGACGCTGTCGGGGTATGTCGTGGCGCCCTGACACCCCTCATTGCTACGGCCATCCAGTTGCTACAGTGTTCTTGTTTCTTTATGTTTTGGGGCTTTGTCAGCTTTATTAGTTTTATTAACATAAATGTAACCGATTAAAATGATATATCTCGGCTGGTTGATAGTTGATTTGAAACGTATTAACAGAATAAGAACTGGTTGATATTTCAAACAAAAGCACAGTTTTGTTGTCATCATGCTGAAAAATGTATGATAAAAAGATCTATTATATGACTGATGAAATTATTAAGTATTGGAAGTCGTGAAAAGTGGCAAACAAAATGTCATGAAGGTGGATGCCTATGCACCGCTGGAAGGGAGATGTTAGAGGATTGGTTGGTTGGTTCTGCTGGGCCTGATGCTGTAATAGGACATGCTGAAGAGTAGATATTGACTTAGGCATCGGAGCCAAGTCAACCCAAGAGAAACATTCAATGTATTTTCAATGTTGCGAACATAATCTAGACACTATAAACTTGTGTGTAGCTACAATGATACAAAATGTGTAGATCAGATCTATGCAAAACAGGAGGTTAACTAATGTCAGATTGAATTGTACCATTAGCCTGTAGATGTGAATTCTTTGTAATTTTGCTTAATGTGTACACATTTTCTAGCAGTGAAATGTTGTCCTTGAATGGTGAAGGGTAAATTCATAAAGAAATGTTAATATGATGGCGAGATAAGGTAATTATGTGCAATCTTATCACTAGATCATGCCAACAGAAGTGATGGTCTGATGCAAAGTATTTATTGAGTGCAAATGCCAAATATGCCAAATACTTATTGAATATTTTTTCACACAGAAACAGAATTGTAGGGAAAGAAATCTTGTGATGTATTTTATTAGAATATACAACATTTCACATGTCCCATGCCTGCTTTTGTAGTTTTGTAGAGCTGAAGGAACCATGCCTGGTTTAACGATATATATGTTCAAAATACTGCATTGTTGCCTTATATTTTAAATGCCAGTACGTTCAAATGAAAATGTCAAAAGCACATGGTAAAGAAACGATAGGTTTTCGTAGTAAATTATTTAAAGATTTATCAACATGCTCGTCTAGCTGTGGATATCTGACCTGGTGAATACTAGATGCTCATTAGTTCCAAGATGAACACAGTTTATGGTGTGTAGATCTACATTTAGCTGGGTAATGTTGGGTTTTTGCCCATATTGGTGGTACTAGGCAAAGTTCACTCAATTCAAGTATGTATGCTATCAATAGTAACTTGTGTACTATTTATTTTTATATTAAGAAATAATGTTTCCTCAAGAAGAGCATTATTTTGTTATTCCCTAACTTGAAATTGTTTGAAACATTTGACATTCAGTAACACTATCTCTTAAAACTTGTATTTAAAATAAATCTGAAGGTGGCAATAACAGCACAGATGTCACTGGCCACGTATTGTTGAATATAGTACACCTTTATGGTAAACACATCAAGAACTGGCATTATGTTAATTAAGCAAAATGCAAGCCGATTTGTACTTAAATCTAGAGAAGTGAAAACAAAAAGACTAGTCACTAATTACCTCTGATCATGGGATGAAGTAAAAGAGAATTGCCTGTTTTAATACACATGTTTGTCTGAAAATATTGTTGTCATACCAATTGCCAATGCCTAATATCATTCAGCATGTGTGTACATGATTATAGATGTGTCAATAAATTTGTTACACAAATTTTAACTTGTTATGACAAGTGTTCATATGATAGTGAAACCCTGATAATCTAGAAACCATAACATCAGACATCAGGACATAATATACCTTGCAATATACCTGGTTAATTTCTTTTAAAATCCATAATTTGCTGTGCTATTTCCAATAGTTGTTTAAGTGGAATTAACTTAATTTAGATGGAGTTCTTGTAAACGGCTGAAATTACTGAATGGAGTAAGTGTGTGTGTGCACAACCAGTAATGTATGAATGAACATTAGCAGGGATCGAACCTGCCACACACAACACTGAAACATTGTTATCACAAACAATAGTCCAACAGTTTTTAAACAAACAAATGACATAGTATGTCTGCATTTACAACACAATACTCTAATAGCATTCAGTCACAAATATATTGTTTACATTGTTGCAAAAGTCGTATGGTACATACATACACGTATCTGCAATTTCATAAACGAATGTTAATGTTTCACAAAAGAAATAATATTGTATGTTTGTATAATTTGACAGAAAAATAATACAATATATACTTGTTAGGAAACTTTCTGAACAAACATATATAAACCCACTTTTTAAGGGTTAGGTTCCCAACTGGATACATCCCAAGTAATCCCCTTGGGCAACACGATGAATCCACACGAATCATTGGGAGGAAATTTTGTGTGACGATAGACACGTCACCAAAAGTGTATTTGCAGTGTGACGAGTGTATATGCAGAACACTATCAATTGCTTTACTACATGTATCGTTATATTTATTAAATATTCACAAACATTAACATGTGTTGTTATTTCATTAGTTTTAACAAAACTTGTATTTTATGTGTAAATAACGAATAGATACATCTATGCTACGAATATAATAATGTTATAGATATATCCACTTTCAAGTGTAAATTTCATGTCCACGTGTTACTATTAATTGATAACCCGGCTGAATATCTTTTTAACAGTGTCACTAAAATGTTGAAAACGTGTTTTCAAGTTCCACACCAAGCACATTATACTCACTAGTGATGCACTAGTAGACAGTTAAGTCAACAAAACAGCACTCGCCCTTAGATTACTGAACATTCTTCAGGATAGTTCGTTTTCATTAGCACTCACCCTTGTTCTTCATCATCCCATTCTGGGTGACCCTGCGTGACTGGCTGCCAGCGCTATATTAATGCCTGTTAACTCTGTCTTCTTCTTTGTGACGACATTTCCTGTATCAAACACACTGAACTCGAGCCATTTAAAAAAGGCCAAAGGATAGCCGTCATAATCTCACTATTACTCAACCATACGTTCTGAAATAACACCGTGTGTGTGCGTGTGCGTGTGCGTGTGCGTGTGCGTGTGCGTGTGCGTGACATGTGTCCCTATACACTGTGTATAACAGTCAACTTTCTAAATCCCCAGTAGAGAGATACTTAAGGCAATTTTATCAGGCCACCCTTTATGTTATCTGCTAAGGGGGCAGAACGGTGTCACATTGTGCAGGTGGCTTGTGAAAGACCATGCATTGTCATCTATTCTCTAGGGTGTGAAAAATGCCCTCCTGAGAAAGAGAGCCAAGTCACTTGTTGATGTCAACAGGAGAGTTAAGCACAATAAACATGCCTCTGCAATCAAGTATAGAAATAGGACCAGAGCAGGTCTGGAGACAACAAATAAGGAAGAAATAGGACCAGAGCAGGTCATATATGTTTGATAATATACTGCCGGTGCTCTTTACTACTTCGTTTAAGACACAAAGATGGCGGCCACCAAGTCCTGATGGTTTAAATGTCTTTAGTTTTGATATGCTAGTTTTTATAGTTTTTATATGCCACTATCGATGGGTTGATTTTGGAAGATTCCATTGTGTTATAAAAATCTCCGTGATATCTCCTTCTGGTTCTCTCATAATTACCGAGGAGAAGTAATTGGCTAACACCTATGTTTTTCCAAGTCCGCCGAGTTTGTCATGTCATCTTTGTTTTTGTTTTCTGGAAAGTTGGGTATTTCCGTTTATGTCTTAATTTTTGCCCTTGCATACTGCCAGGTTTCTTAGATTATGTTTTATTTCATTAATTATATCCTTTTCATACAGTTTCTGTGCTTTCTTGTCAGTCTCCTGACCTAATAGCGCAATCGACAAAATTTCGACAAAATTTCTCTTAAGTTTCGATATCTTTGGTAAGAATAATCTGTTTTTCCTAATGATTTTAGCTTGGGTTTGAATGATTGGTCGCTTCTTCCTAATGCTGATGGAGTCTCGACTCTTTAGATCTCGATGTATTCACTAGTGATTATAAGGTCAAGGAGCGATGGTTTAGTTGTACCGTTACCTCTAGTGGTCTCTATAAAACGTTGCACCAAGTAACAGTCTCGATTTATTTTATTAATTTAAATTATGTATCTTCAGTACTTGCTGCTGTAGTTTAAATTATTTACTAATCAATCTACGGGTAGTTGAAATCTCCAAGAATAGCAGAACATGTGAAAAACATTTCTCAGTTATTGTATCCAGTAATTTCTTAAGTTTGTCATTGTTCTCAATGGTACTGTTAAGGCTTCTATAAAAAGAGCCTAACAAAAGGGTATCCTTCCGTTTCAGTACCAAAATGCAAAACAGTGCTTCATTCAACTCAACATCAAACTGGTGTACTTGAAATGCAAAAAAATGGTGAATAAACAAGAACATCCCTCTGCCTTTGCCTTCACTAATGTTCACAGTTTCCTTATAATACAATTCCAAGTGTTATTCCTGCGTGGTAAGTTGTCTATTAAAACGTGTAGGATTTACTTCTGATATTGCTATAACATGTGGTGGAGTTGAGTGGTTTTTTAATTTTACGTTTTAGTCCAGTTAGTTCTTCTTTTCAGTACATCAGCATTTGTAAACCATACAATTATTTCTTCTGTACAGGCACTTGCGAGTAAGAGTAAATATCACATTTTATCCACATAAATGTATCCATATGAGAATTGGATCATTATTCACAAGGAATAAAGCCTATTCATTGGGAAACAACCAGACAACACTTACAAGTACGGACAATGTGAAAGTTATTCGAGTCACTTTCGATCCATCGCTTGATTTTGAAGCATATATGTCAGAAAGAAAAAAAAAAGCCAATTCGATGATGGGGATAATCCGACATACTTTCGATCACATCGATGAAAAGTGTTGAAAAGTGTTTTTCTACAACTTTTAAGTCCATTCTTAATTAAATATATTACAGCTCTTGAAAATGGTCGGCGCACAGCAACCAAATTAATTCCTGGTTTCAAAGACCTTGAATAGATAGAACGTTTACAGAGACTGAAATTACCAACTCTATTATACAGTCGCCACACGGGAGATATGATTGAAATGTATAAGATACTAACAGGGAAATATGATCCAGCAGTCTTGTCCAATGTTGTTACTTTGGGAGCCAACGAAGCACATACGAAAGGGCACCACCTAAACATATTTAAAGAAAGATGCCGATTAAATATTAGAAATAACTCATTTATATACCGACGCAGAGACGTATGAAACAGTCTCCCACAGTCTGTGGTTGACGTTTCACCGATCCAGTCGTTTGACACAAAAATATATGTTATACCAAAACCACCCCATGGAAGCTAAATACACTGCCCCACTCCTATCTTAGATTGTTCCACACTCAGACGCATGGAAATAGTCCGAGCATATGTCAAAAGCGAGAGTTGGCACATCAGAGGCAGATACTGTAATCTCTAGTCAAGCCAGAAGAGGACGTGTAAGAACCTGTAAGATGTTATGCACTTTACTTTTCAGGTCTTGAAAATGGCCCAGCAACATTGAAGTTAATTTTTGAAAAACAAAAAGAGAGAATCCGGAAGTGGGAGACACTGGAGCCGTTACTGCCTATGATACAGAGCTAACTGTACCAATGATTGGCTCGGGACATCTCATTGGGAGCTCCTTACAACCCTACTCTGGAGAGTAGTGTCACAATCCTGATCTCTCACAGTTGACCCACTCCCTGTGGTAGCACTCTGCAAGGGAGGGTATATATCGGCCCCTAAGCCATCCCGGCGTTCCCATAACCGGTGTGGTCATCCATGCCACGTGATATAACCCTATATATTGAGCGCGTCAAGCTGCAATTAACATAGACATTTTACCTGCCTTATATAACCAGTCAAACACAGGCAGCCGGAATTGTGGTGTGTGAACTTCGACATTAATTAAACTTGCATATCTACACTTGTTAAAGTTATTTATTCATTAGAATGGTATTAAAACTTCGGCCATATGTTATGTTATATGATATGATGCAGTAAACGTGTGTATATGCGGCATAAATAATATTACTAATCTATTATAAGTATTCTGATGTATGCAATTTCATCGATAGTATTCGTTGACGACGATAGGGGGTGAATCCAATATGGCCGCACACAGTACAGTGGGGAAAATTCCAGAAATCAAATCATATTTATTGTCTATGTATTATACCAACAACTGTTGTTCAAGTATAATACACAGTGCGGTATTAATGGTGAATTAATAACGAAGAGAGATGGTGTTCGAACTTGTGTTTATTCCTCCATGGTGCATAGCATTAAACAATGTTTACCTCGTGCATCAATTTTGTTTGCCTTAAATAACGATACATTTGTTTCTAGTTTTTTGATCACTGCCAAATAATATAACTATAACCAGCCAAGCACAAGCGTGTGTGTATTTGCATTACGATTGGCAAGATGTTCTATGAACACATTACGCCAGTGCGTATGTACGTGTATGTCAACATATGTGTCTACATTATGGTACGATACAAAGGTTAAGCTTAAACACAATAACCATGTTCATTTCTTGCGCGCTCGTGCTTGCCGCCGTGAATAGACTGTCAACAATAACCAATTTTCTTGTTGTACCCAAAGGCAATATGTTGAACAGACTACAACTTCTTGACGTTCTAAACAAATGAAATCCCTACCTTCCTTCCTGCTTGAAGCCATCTTGCAATGGCTATCCCTTCACGCTGTCTTTTCCGGCATTTGTTTTCATATCCTATAGTGTGTTCCACTGTTGAAATCACCTGTTAAACGAAGCACCATATCGAGCGTCAAACGAATATTGTTTGTTACATACATATAATGTGCGCTGGAACCACGCAAGTCAACCATCCACCAGTCAAGTCGGTGTTGTACTGAAACCCGTCGTGTGATCTATATTTCAACCACTGTTTTCCTATTGG
>OZ023218.1:46179813-46184813 GCA_963995525.1 Escarpia spicata
GAGAGAGAGAGAGAGAGAGAAGAGAGAGAGAGAGAGAGAGAGAGAGAGAGAGAGAGAGACACACACACACACACAGAAAGACAGACAGACATACATACAGAGGGGGGGCAGAGACAGACTGGAGCAAAGACTGAAGCAGAGATAGGCAAATAAACATAGAGGTAGCAGGCAGGCAGAAGATATGCAGACATACTGGCAGGCACACAGACATACAGACATACAGACATACAGACATACACACAGACAGACAGACAGACAGACATACAGACATACAGACAGACTGTCTTAGACAGACAGACAGACAGACAGGCACCCAGACAGACAGGCACGCGGGCACTCGGGCACGCGGGCAAGCGGCCACGCAGGCACGCAGGCACGCAGGCGGGCAGGCGGGCAGACGGACAGGCAGGCACGCAGACAGACGGACAGGCAGGCACGCACGCAGACAGACAGACAGACAGGCAGACAGACAGACAGGCAGACAGACAGACAGACAGACAGACAGACAGACAGACAGACTGACAGACTGACAGACTGACAGACAGGCAGGCAGACAGGCAGGCAGGCAGGCAGGCGGGCAGACAAACGCACAGGCATAGAGGCAAACATTCAGAGAAACAGAAACATACAGGCAGAGAAGGAGGCAGGCCGGCAGGCAGCCATACAGGCAGACAGACAGGCAAGCAGACCCAGAGGTGGACTTACGTACGGACTATGTAACAGACTTATAGACTGACATTCCAACAGACAGACATAGAAGATGGAGGAGAGAGAGATAGAGAGATTCGGGGAGAGAGGGCGAGTTGAAGAAAGGGAGACAGGGAGAAAAACAGACATAATTTGTATAGAGAGAGATAGGGGCATGAATACAAACAGTCAGCGTGCTACTTGCGACTACAACATAATCAAGCAACCAACGCTGCATTACCAAGTTGCGTCGGCTGTTCTAATATTATACGTGTTAAACCGCATGCAATAATCAGTCACCCTATAGATACTTGTCTGAAATTGTACAGGCAAGGAATCGTAGAAACATGTTTTAGCTAAGTTCTTCTTTTAACTAACAACTATCACATTATCTAAAGTCAACCGTATGCACACGACGTACCTACACACCACAATAATTATTTAAAATGCATGTCTGTAAACACAATTTAACATTATACGACACAACACTCATACAATCGTCATACCATAGCTGCCATGCCCGAAAAGACGGGAAATGGGGCAACAAAAAGCAACTTAAGTTTCGCATGATTCGAATAATATCACTATTATGCAGCTGTATATAACATATAGACATGAAAAAATAACTCACCAGGCCGTGAATATTGATACTCGTAATACGGAGCCGAGAGAACTGTACGTATAACTTTGTGGATACGTCCATGATCCCTAGCAAAACTGCGACTGGGTGTGGCTCGAGCTACATTACCCGCGTCTGGCGCATGACATAACAATAGCCTATGCGACCGCTTGCACGAAACACTTCCACCAGGGTTACATAATATAGTATACTTGTTGTGTTACAGATTCTATCGGAAAACGGGGGAAGGTTCACTTTCTGTGGACCCTTTGTTTTAGCGAAGTGTGTCTCACTACCTGTGCACTGTTCTAATGGCATATCAGCTCAACATTTTAACAGGCCTGAAGTATCCACACTCTGGCACCGCAAGATATGAGCATAGTAAGTCGATAGTTGATGTAGACCGTCAGAATCTTAATTAAGATTACATGTCCGACGACTGGGAACTGCAAAATAAAGCAATTTGATATTGATCGTGTATCCAAGTGGAAGGTATGCTATTAAGATATAGTTTAGAAAGAAGTTATTTTGTTTTAAGACATTTTAATTTTTAATTTAATTTAATGAAATGTGATTATGTTTAAAAAAAAACCAGTTTGGCCCTGCCTGACAGATATATATAACCTCAATTATACGCACGCAATCACGCTGGATATGTTACATAACCTTTACTTTAATAAGGTATAACGCATATATTCTAGCTGGTGATGAACCATTTCTGCTAAAAGGATTGTGCTGTGTGTGTGCTGTGTGTGTGCTGTGTGTGTGCTGTGTGTGTGCTGTGTGTGTGCTGTGTGTGTGCTGTGTGTGTGCTGTGTGTGTGCTGTGTGTGCTGTGTGTGTGCTGTGTGTGTGCTGTGTGTGTGTGCTGTGTGTGTGTGCTGTGTGTGTGCTGTGTGTGTGCTGTGTGTGTGTGCTGTGTGTGTGTGCTGTGTGTGTGCTGTGTGTGTGCTGTGTGTGTGCTGTGTGTGTGCTGTGTGTGTGCTGTGTGTGTGCTGTGTGTGCTGTGTGTGTGCTGTGTGTGCTGTGTGTGCTGTGTGTGCTGTGTGTGCTGTGTGTGCTGTGTGTGCTGTGTGTGCTGTGTGTGAGTGCTGTGTGTGAGTGCTGTGTGTGAGTGCTGTGTGTGAGTGCTGTGTGTGAGTGCTGTGTGTGTGTGCTGTGTGTGTGTTGTGCGTGCGTGCGTGCAGGCACGCAGGCACGCAGGCACGCAGGCACGCAGGCACGCAGGCACGCAGGCACGCAGGCACGCAGGCACGCAGGCACGCAGCCACGCAGGCACGCAGGCGGGCAGACGGACAGACGGACAGGCAGGCACGCAGACAGACGGACAGGCAGGCACGCACGCAGACAGACAGACAGGCAGACAGACAGACAGGCAGACAGACAGACAGACAGACTGACAGACTGACAGACTGACAGACAGGCAGGCAGACAGGCAGGCAGGCAGACAGGCAGGCAGGCAGGCGGGCAGACAAACGGACAGGCATAGAGGCAAACATTCAGAAAAACAGAAACATACAGGCAGAGAAGGAGGCAAGCCGGCAGGCAGCCATACAGGCAGACAGACAGGCAAGCAGACCCAGAGGTGGACTTACGTACGGACTATGTAACAGACTTATAGACTGACATTCCAACAGACAGACATAGAAGATGGAGGAGAGAGAGATAGAGAGATTCGGGGAGAGAAGGCGAGTTGAAGAAAGGGAGACAGGGAGAAAAACAGACATAATTTGTATAAAGAGAGATAGGGGCATGAATACAAACAAATTTTCGCTTGCACGAAACACTTCCACCAGGGTTACATAATATAGTATACTTGTTGTGTTACAGATTCTATAGGAAAGGAAGGTATGCTATTAAGATATAGTTTAGAAAGAAGTTATTTTGTTTTAAGACATTTTAATTTTTAATTTAATTTAATGAAATGTGATTATGTTTAAAAAAAAAACAGTTTGGCCCTGCCTGACAGATATATATAACCTCAATTATACGCACGCAATCACGCTGGATATGTTACATAACCTTTACTTTAATAAGGTATAACGCATATATTCTAGCTGGTGATGAACCATTTCTGCTAAAAGGATTGTGCTGTGTGTGTGCTGTGTGTGTGCTGTGTGTGTGCTGTGTGTGTGCTGTGTGTGTGCTGTGTGTGTGCTGTGTGTGTGCTGTGTGTGTGCTGTGTGTGTGCTGTGTGTGTGCTGTGTGTGTGCTGTGTGTGTGCTGTGTGTGCTGTGTGTGTGCTGTGTGTGTGCTGTGTGTGTGTGCTGTGTGTGTGTGCTGTGTGTGTGCTGTGTGTGTGCTGTGTGTGTGTGCTGTGTGTGTGTGCTGTGTGTGTGCTGTGTGTGTGCTGTGTGTGTGCTGTGTGTGTGCTGTGTGTGTGCTGTGTGTGCTGTGTGTGTGCTGTGTGTGCTGTGTGTGCTGTGTGTGCTGTGTGTGCTGTGTGTGCTGTGTGTGCTGTGTGTGCTGTGTGTGCTGTGTGTGCTGTGTGTGCTGTGTGTGAGTGCTGTGTGTGAGTGCTGTGTGTGAGTGCTGTGTGTGAGTGCTGTGTGTGAGTGCTGTGTGTGAGTGCTGTGTGTGCGGGCAGACGGACAGACGGACAGGCAGGCACGCAGACAGACGGACAGGCAGGCACGCACGCAGACAGACAGACAGGCAGACAGACAGACAGGCAGACAGACAGACAGACAGACAGACAGACTGACAGACTGACAGACTGACAGACAGGCAGGCAGACAGGCAGGCAGGCAGACAGGCAGGCAGGCAGGCGGGCAGACAAACGGACAGGCATAGAGGCAAACATTCAGAAAAACAGAAACATACAGGCAGAGAAGGAGGCAAGCCGGCAGGCAGCCATACAGGCAGACAGACAGGCAAGCAGACCCAGAGGTGGACTTACGTACGGACTATGTAACAGACTTATAGACTGACATTCCAACAGACAGACATAGAAGATGGAGGAGAGAGAGATAGAGAGATTCGGGGAGAGAAGGCGAGTTGAAGAAAGGGAGACAGGGAGAAAAACAGACATAATTTGTATAAAGAGAGATAGGGGCATGAATACAAACAAATTTTCGCTTGCACGAAACACTTCCACCAGGGTTACATAATATAGTATACTTGTTGTGTTACAGATTCTATAGGAAAACGGGGGAAGGTTCACTTTCTGTGGACACTTTGTTTTAGCGAAGTGTGTCTCACTACCTGTGCACTGTTCTAATGACATGTCAACATTTTAACAGGCCTGAAGTATCCACACTGGCACCGCAAGATATGAGCATAGTAAGTCGATAGTTGATGTAGACCGTCAGAATCTTAATTAAGATTACATGTCCGACGACTGGGAACTGCAAAATAAAGCAATTTGATATTGATCGTGTATCCAAGTGGAAGGTATGCTATTAAGATATAGTTTAGAAAGAAGTTATTTTGTTTTAAGACGACCATGAAATGTGATTATGTTTCAAAAACCAGTTTGGCCCTGCCTGACATATATATATAACCTCAATTATACGCACGCAATCACGCTGGATATGTTACATAACCTTTACTTTAATAAGGTATAACGCATATATTCTAGCTGGTGATGAACCATTTCTGCTAAAAGGATTTGGCGTTGATAATTAATTTGTTTGTTAACAACAGTCGCAGTCACTATGGTCAAGCTGAACAAAAGCGTATGGGAAAACAATTTA